>JAQIWI010002548.1:0-12122 GCA_034698825.1 Deuterosminthurus bicinctus | reverse complement strand
AGACGCGCACTACAGTTATCACCGCTAGCCTATCACACAGATTAGCTCAAACAATTCACGCAATGTTTACGTTTAAATTCCACAGAAAGCAAACCAATTTATTGTGACACATCCAATTTAGTATCATTACAATGCAATGCCCATGAGTCCTCATTTGATTAGTCACCAGCCAGTGTGTAATTTATGCGCAGCTACTTTCTCCTCCAGCCAAATCTTCAAAGGCTCAAAGTACTTCAACAATGGCCGAGATTCAATTTGACCTGAACCGGTCAATTCTTTTAGCACCGTACTCCAATGTTCCTTTGATCCTTTTTCCATCATTTTCCTATGAGCATTTAATATTAAATTGTCAACTAGATTGGATTATAACATATGATTTATCCTAATTTTATGGGAATGTTTTTGTCACACTCACCACAATTTATATCCAGCCATTTTATTTCCCCTTAGCTGACATTCATGCATATCTTGCTGCTGGCATAGCGCCTCAAAGAATTGCAGCTGGAGAAAAGAGGAGAGAAAGTAGCGAATGTATGGAATATTCTGCACAACGTGATACTTGGCAGTTGCATCCAGCCCCTCTGTTCTATAACCCGCAGGTGGTGCGACTCTCAAAATGTCAAAATGAAGCTGCCACCAGTGCTCATTCCACATTCCAGGATCTGTGTCCTCATTTTCAAAGACGTGCCATCTCCAAAGGTCCACGACAAGCCCAAAGCCGATCTGTGGTAGCCGAGCTAGAGCAATCTTGAGCAGATCCTTTATCTTCACGCTCCCACTCGCATCTTTCAAGGGCTTTAGACCGTAGGTGAGACAATCTCCAACAGACTCGTGAAATGCTGTGTTGGCTCCATCCTGGAAAGTCAACAATCAAAGTGTCAAATATTGTCCTAAATTGTGCATGAAATAGACTGTGAAGAACCTGGAAAAGTGTCTGCAGGTTCCTATATGCCATGAAGTAGTACACATGACCCATTTCATGCGTTACTGTGACCAAGTCCTCATCTGTCAACTTGTCCTGTATGCACATCATGACTCTGTAATCGTTCTTGTCAGCTGCAAACATATTTGCTGCCGTCCCATGACAGTTCTTTGAGGGGAGATGAGGATCTTCTGTGAAGTATGATTTTTTGTAGAACGAGCCGGGTAAATGTGGAAAGCCTGAGAGAAAAAGCGGATTTATTTTCAGTGCGTAGTAGGTAGGTGAAATTTAAGCTGCGTAAGTAAGCCGTATATGTGAAATGGAAAGCTCATTTCACCCCTTTAGGTTTAAAGGGGGAACAGCTGGGATGAAATGGATTAAAGACACTCGGCCAAGGATAGCATTAGGGGCACCATGACAACATGTCCGGATATGAGGAGAAAAAGTCGTTAAAGAAATCACCCATTGACTGGTAAAACTCTTCTGCTGTCTGTACAAGATCCAATGCTGTGGCATTGTGAATCCTGGAGCTAATTAAGTCTTCCACCATGGGATTCCCACCGTCACTCCTTTCTTCATAGACAACATCCATCAAGCTGTCCCATTTCTGAGCCCACATGTTCCCTGCAATTATGCATTAGAAGCAAAAGACAAGTTGAACAAGCTCTTGAGTCTGAGTCTGCTCTTTATAGCACAATGAGAAGCAAAGACTCTGGCGTGAAATGTGACCTTGTCATTGTGTCATCATAATTGAAAACTTGCCTAATAAATGTGCTGGGATGACACTTGTGAGATTCAGCTTGTAGAATTGGCCAACTTTGTATCGAACGTAGGTGTGGAGGAGTTTATAGAGTGGAAGGACATCCTGGTAGAGCTTCATGACAGTTGATTTCAGGTCTGATGTCTCCAGTTCTCCACGCCAGAACTCTCCAAAATCACTGTGCCCTAGATTTCATGTTGCCTTGTACACATTTCTTGGACATTTTTATGCATTTTGTCATGTTACGCAAGGTGTGGCATGTGGCACTGACACTAATCTTACAATTTTTATCCTTTTTCTGCTTCTTTCATGTCATTGAAGTGGAATAGTTTTTCCGACTTTTCTACATTTTCTCCCGATTCAATGTGAAATGAAAGATTGTTGTACTGACCAGCATTACGAGCTCCACGGTTCAATTTATGAACTAAATTGACATAAAGAGGTCGCAGCTCCGTCCCAACTTTCTGATGCCATTGAGACCATCCGGAACGAAGGACGAATTCATCTCGAGATGTTTCCATCAATTTATTCAGGCCTGGCTCCATCCTCAATGAGAATACTTGAGTATCTCCATAAGTCTTCTCCATCTTGGTCAGCACGGAGAGTACTGAGCTGTGTAGGCAATTAAGGGGATACAAATCATGGAAATTTACATAAAAGTGATACAAATGCACATAAAAGTTGAACAAATTCGCATGAAATTGATAAAAATGCTCGTAAAAGTAATACAAATTCACATCCAAGTTAGTAATAATTCGCATAAAATTGATATAAATGCGCATAAACGTACAAATTCACATTAAAATAAATAAGCAAAATTATAGGGAATTCAACACATTTACTTGAGCTGGTAGGAAGTAAATCGGGGCCCACGACAAGCGAGATAAATCTGCCGAGCGTCCGTCGGGGTCACATTTACTTCCGGCTGGTAGCTCAAGAAGATCAGATTCTGACACCATTTGTTCCTCCACAAGTTCTTTTCAATGGACAGCCGTTTGTTTTCATCTGCGGGACAAATAAATGAGGTCAACTTTACCCGTTCATAATGCCCTGTCGAACATTACCCCAAGCAGAAGGGTCCGCTCCGAGGCTGATGTTCCAAGCCACTTCAGCTTCCTCATGTTGAAAGGCTCGCAGCTCCGCATTATAAAGTGTCAGCGCTTCATCCAGTATGGACGTTGCCCCTACACAAACACCAATAAAAGCAAAAGAAATCACAAAAAAACTCGGATTCATTTTGCAAACTAAAATCCTAACACAGATGTAGAAGACGAAAGAAGTTGAAGAAATGCTGCCATTGGGCAGGCTAGAATCGAACTGGAAGGGAAATTGAAGATTTAAATGGGACGATAGTGAGAGAATCCTTTCACTACATCAATCTCCGGAGATTTACAAGCTTAATTACATCCACTACCCACACGTAGTTGCTCAGGATTTCCAGTAATGCTCTCATCTTCGTCTTCATTTCTTTGCTCCACCAGTTGTCAAGTAAGCGGAGTTGGACGATGATGATGGGAAATAGATCAGGCTGATTCGGATGTAATATGTGCTGGAATTCGCATTCATACAGCCAACTTTTCACAAGGAATCATAATGTGAAGTTTGTAATGATAATCTTTATATTTCTCCACTTTACGAAATGAATGTGAAATTCATTAGTTTAATGCAATGCCAATGCCGCTATAGCTAGCATATGAGCGTCTGTAGGGTAGCAAAGTGCATTATTGGGAGTTTCCAAGTCACTGCAGGGTGCTTAGATCTTGCAATAAAAGCACTGGCTGTAGAGGCTCACATATCCTTTGTGTCTCCAGCACGTCCCACGGAAGATTAATTCTAGTGTTGTACTCTATAAAGTGTAGTGGAGATTTGAAGCAAGGCTATTTCCAATCCAGTTTTACGACTATAACGGCTTGTTTATTGAACTCGGGTAGCACGGAGAAAAAAACTTGCACAACGTACGACATGAAGTACATTTGCCTGTGACATGGTGTAAAAATAAGGTTTTCGATTTCAGTAAATTTCGATGCTTCAAACAACGCTTAAAGCTTCTAAAAAGTCTATTGTGATTTTGTTTACCTGTACCCTTGTTGCTTTTTAGGGTCTGGGACAAGCTGAGATGTACCGGTGAGGTAATAACAACAAGGCGGTCACTATACCTTTACACCTGCCGAAGGCTTTACAAGCAAGGCCTAAAACTGCATATACCGTTGGGCTTCAAGTGCTGCTACTGATTTTTTAAAAGCGAGACCCTTGGAGATGTAAACAAGTTCAAGGGCAACCTCCTACAAGACTTTCCCTTTCTTGAAGAAAAAAAACTGCAGAGTGCAATGAACTTCGGGATTTGGACCCTCAAAATAACAAAAGGTCTGAATCAAATAAATGGAAGATGACAAGTAAAACGAACCTGTTTATTTTTACCAACATGATGCAAGTAACGGTCGTGTGTGTTATGAACCTTTTTTAGATACAATTGCCGTACGTACTTGTAATTGTCAGATGCACGTGATGTTTACCTGGAAAATTAGTTTCATGCTCGGATGAATCTTCATCTCCAAGATCCACATAACGGTCGAAGACGAGCAGGACTATTTAAAGAGCTGGAAATCCTGCAAAAGATCATCAATCCAGCTTGAAATCTTGTTGAAGTAAGACGAAAAAAAATAGCTGCAAGCTCTCCCCTAAAATGTCCCTGTTATCTGCTCTGTGCCTTGCTCTACTGGTTGTAGGTTCCTATGGCCAACTTGGTAACAACCCGAGCCAGTATTCCCAATATTCCGTTCCTCTTCAGGGCGGTGGGTACGCTGGATATATTAGGCCAAACTACCAGTACGGCGGTAATTATAATCAACTTCGTCCCGATCTGGGTTACGGTTATGGGCTCAACCAACAACAACAACAATATGGGCTCAGCTCCCAAAGCTATCTCCCGTATTCCTACGTCCTCAACCTGCAATCTGATAGAGGAGGTGAGTAAACACGAAAACATACAAATTTAAATTAACATTTTGTCTATGTACAACTACCTGTGAGGCGGGCATTTGTTTGGAGTAGTTCCACACCAATCTCGTCAAACATGCTCCTACTCCTGATCACTTCATGAAAAAATTTGAAAGTCTATTCATATTCCAAATGAGTCGTTAATATAAATAAGCTCCAGGGACTTTTACTAATTTATCTAATCCCTTTCCATTACAGTCGCTGGTTCTCAAAGCCAAATCTCAACGCCACTGGCGGACATGCGGGAGCAACAGATTCAACCACAGTTGGTTTCTCCACGTTATTTGGCCAGAGCTCCTGCTTACTCTACGGACAGCAATGTTCAGCCGTTGGGTGCAACTCCAAATACCCTCCTGCTCATTCCTGTTTCTGACAATTTGAATGGTTACAACTACGGCGGGGGTATCAGCAACCTCAACTACGGCGGGGGTATCAGCAACCTCAACTACGGCGGAGGTATCAGCAACCCCAACTACGGCGGAGGTATCAACAACCTCAATGGCTACTCACTGGTGAATCCTTACGGAAATCCAGGCTATGGCTACGGCTACGGATACCGACCGATTGGCACACAATCCTCAGCCAGCAACGTTGTTAAACGAGAGGAGTCGGCTCAGTCCGAGGAAGAATCTGCTCGGGTGAGTTTCCTTTGAAAGTTTAATGCGTAGACTTTGAGCTTCAATGTGGAAAAGGATTTGATTTCAGTCTGTCCTTTGATGGGATTACTTTTAGTTGTTGAGACTGAGATTTTCTTGCTACTTGATGTAAAATTTTTAACTTGAGCCATTTGGGTTTTATTCTCAGAGCGAGGCGACTGACAACAATGCCAAGACTGAATAAGCCGGGGCTTCATTACGGCGCACTTAATTTCCTTCCATGAATTCTCAATGTTTCGTCCACGTTTACCTTTTCAATCAACTAAGCTAGTTATTTCTTTAGGCCACAAAATTTCCACGTGTTATTAACTTTTGTAATGAGTTCAGATGAAAATAAAGTTTGTTAATTTATAGAATGTTCCCTTTGATTCTTTGCCTTACGGTATTCATTTCCTTGAGGCAGTGATAGTTACATGAATTCACTTTGTAGTTCAGTTTGAGGTAACTCAAAATGCTAAAATGCGTTGGCAACAACGTGACGACAAATAATTAAAATTCTGGATATCAATTTTATTGTACACCATCCGTCACGAGCAAAAATAACATAAATTATCTCATTTCAGTCACATCCATGCATTGCTATTTTGACACATACGAAAACTACGGACGGCAAAACCTCTCTTTGGTCCTGTACATATACTGCCGAAGGTCCGAGCTGAGAAGAAAGAGCAGCACTGGATTGAGTGAGTTTTGGACGAAGCCAACGATATTGAAATACTTGAAAAGCTTGAAGTTTTGAGATATGACCCACGGCATCCGGTTTGGTGGGAAGTCTGTTAAGAACATGATGACTCCTGATGGTCCCCAGCCGAGTATGAAAACGACAGAGAAGATAAAAGTGTTGCGAAGGATGCGAAAGCGAATATCCTTTGTAGATCCCTATCATAAAAATCATTTACGTCTTATTATTAGGAAAACACTAAAGCTTATTGATTTCCAATACCCCTCATCATTACCTCCGCCTGCCGACAAGAATTGAGCCCGTGGATAACCTTCAGTATTTCTACCATCCCTGTAGGATACAAATGTAATGATTTCATATAGAATTTAATAATAATCGGAGTCACAAATGTGGGCTGTATTGGATTACCAAAAGCAGACGTTCCAATTGGAAGCACCGTGACAAGGGAAAAGTAGGTCAAGAGGTAGGCAATTTGATAATCTTCCGAGTCCCATAGAATCGTCTGCAAAGATAAGAGAAAATTGTATACTACACACTGACACGCATTCGCATTTCCCATCTGCACAAGAGACTCCTTTCAATTTTACAGCCATTCGCATTTCAGCTGCCCATTGTAGTTGTCTAGCGTAGGCATGAATCTTTTTTTGTATTAGTTCATATTGTTGCCTTTAGATTCCATGTTCTTCTGGCACTCACTTTAATGCATTTCCTGGTTACATCCTCAGGGAAAGCTTGAAGGTGGTACATAAATGCCCGTGGGACAGTGAGGATTGCCGAGAAGAGCCAAATGAGAAGAACGACCTTGAGAAGCCATTGCTTGGACGGAATGGACATTGGGTGCTTCACACGGTAATTTCGGTCCAGAACGATCCCCATGGTCGTGAATGCAATTAATGCGTGTGTGAATTCTGCAAGGAGAAAATTAGGATATCAGATGCTCGCAGATTAGTTGGACTTGGAGCTTTCTTGTCCCTTGGAATACATTCCTTTGGATAGCATTATGTGAAAGCACAATAATATAATGAAAGAACTGGTGAGAGTTGTGTGTGTGAAAGAGAAGAAAGGGGAGCTTTGGAGGTTGTGAGAATTTCGTGAAGGATAAGACGGCCTTGTGAGAATTGTGTGAGAGATGAGAGGAGCTCCTGAGTGTGGGTTGTGTCTGATGAGCAAAGGAGTCTATACTTCGTTTGGAAAGACATTGTGTAGAAAAATGAGTTCCACATTTATGATGTTCGAATTCATCTCTGAACACATTAATTTCTATAGGAATTCACAGCCACCTAGAGACCTAATAAGACTGAGGAACTTACTGCCCAGGAAGGCTGTGAGAAGACAAAAGAACACGTATTCATTCAATGGATCCTGTGGTCTACCAGCCCAAAACCGGAGATTGGTAACGAGAATATACACGGTGGATGTCAATGACAAATTGGCCACGAAAATATTGGCCGGTCTGAAACAAATAATAAAGATAGAAGCAAAGTACAGAAACATTTTTTGGCAAATGCTTAAACCTATCAGCCTGCACAGAATCATGGTACCTTGCCTGGCACTGGAGATTAGGGCAACTGGAATGTCAAAAAATTTTGCAATATATCACAAAACAGCTGAGCGGAAATACGGCTCCAGCTTTATCATACTATACATTGCATATGGTAACGGTGAAAGTATGTGCATTCGACTCATTCGAGTATTCACTTTAATGGTAGTTTCTATAGATAAAGCAACAGTTGTGACGTAGATTGCGTTGCTGGTACGTATTTGGGCGCACTTTATGCACTATGTCACTTCCCATTACTTACACAGCTCACGTAGTACTTTAAAACTTTTACACATAAATGTAACTAGCAACTTGAATTTTGAGAGGGGGAGGGAATCAGGTAAATTGCCCAATTGCTCGTTTCACAAATTATTCAAGACATGAGAAAAGTTTTCCAAGTCTCCCCTTCATTACTTTTACTTCTTCTAATTCAGAATTCACATGAAACCCCAAGTTTCAATCTTTTGCTCTGTAAGCAAACAAGTTTTCTACGTCGTCAAATGTATGCCACTTGATAGTCAATGCATGCGTGTTCTAGATAGCCTTTCTGCAAACTAAATCTCCAGTTAAGCTGACTTGGCTTGGCATCTTACTTTCTATTATGCAATATGTAGTTTCTACATTAAAATTTTAAGCAAGAGTGTGTACACGAAGAAAAACCCAATTTCTTTTCAACTTGTGGCATGAGCCAGCATATTTGTACGAGTGCGGCAGAGCGTATAAGTAATCATATCATGATTACATAAATTATTTTATTGTATTCGTTCCTCCAAACTATTCCCCGAAAAGTAAATATTCCATGCTACTGCCAGAAATTAATACAAATTTGAACAGCCCACAATCCCCTTCTTCAACTTCTCAATGCAAACAGGTGCCCTCGTGCATTCTGAACTATCTGAACAATTGGACCAAGCGTTGTGGTGGTGGAAAAGTCACCGATTACATCCTTAATACGTACTCGAGAAAAAGCATCAGTGTCGTGTAGACCTACGAAACCAAGTATCCATAGAAATCCGTACTCTACATATCAACTCCAACGCTTTGAAAATAAATTGTTTATTACTGAAATTAACGCAGAGATTCAAGAGACAGGAAACATCAAAGGAAATAAGATGTCGAGCACGGAAATCAAGTTTATTTCCAAAGGCCAGCGAAAGTTCTTGTAAATCAGACGAATAACAAGACAAGTCCGACTGTACACGCGCAAGATAACACATAACATTTGTGTCTTTCTTTACTTAATTTCCGAGTTTTTATCACATCTCTCGCTAAGTTTTTTTATGAGTTGCTCGTTAGTTCATATTGTTTGATCTTTGAAGGTGCAGCAGTCAAGTGAAAGTACTTCAGAAGAAAAGCAAACACTTGGTAAAAGATGCCAGAGTGCTCAGGGTCCACAGTGAAATGAATTCTCACAAGTGTGTATTACACTTTACACAAGAATCTCTCTAGCAATTCAACGAAGTAGTCTCTTCGCATTCTAAAGTGCTAAAACACCTCCAAAGGCATCAAGCACCTAGAAAAACCCGTGAAAGGAGAAAACAGGATGACAAGACTCTTACCTTCGGAATTTATTTGATCCGAAAATCAACGTGAGAACTACAGCATTGCCAATAAGCCCGACGACAGAGCTTGTCAGTCCCACAGCCTTGAGAAGCCAATTGAGTGGATCGAAATAATACGGAATGAAGTATTCCGACACTGTCCCATTACCCGTATCATTAGCCATGGCTCAACTTAGTCTTGACAGTCACTTAAGATGATGAATGCTCGTAAGGAAAATCCCCTCCTTTACATTATCACACCCACAAGAAGGGACACGCTTTCCTCTTGTACACCACATCCTGGTCCTTCTCACACAGTCACTGAAAAACTCGCTGGTGGGAACGTCGAGCTCATATATGAGCTTCCGGACTGGAGAGTCAGCCTGAAAGAACTCGGGCTTTATACGATGGGGAAGCGGGACGACTGCTCCGTGAGTTGAAACCACACACGAGCATCACCGCACATGCATCCAGTACAGCAAAATTACACTGAATGAACAGCACATTCGTCCCAAATTTTCCGCATTGGAATGTTCCTTTTGCATCAGCAGACAATAGTAGTATAGACTAGCCTGATTCTAGTCGATTGAGTGCTCGGTTGGAATGAGCTGTGTTCGTTTCCTGCCACTTTCACTTGAGATTACTACTATAGAAATAATGACGACACAGGGCCTGTGCATTAAATATGGAAATTAAAAACGTGTGTGGGCTGCGTGGATAAGGCTCTCGTCTCGTGATCTATCTTATGGGAAAGGATATTTTGCATTTATGATTCCAAAATCTTGTTCATACTTTGCTAATTCCGTTGTTTATCTTGACAGATTTATGTTTGTATTATGACTACAGTAAAGTGGTGGCTGATGTTGTTATAAGGCTCGCTTTTACTTGGTTCAATTACGGTTTCCATCGGGCTACTGGGAGCAAGAAGATCAGAGGCGTTAAATCCATCGGGATAGCTACTGTTTGACGGAGAAAACAGCTTGACGTTGATAAAATTTGAGTAAACAACACATATAGAGCATATGTGTAACGTTTGTCTATCACATCATTAATTATGAACGTGCTGTGACAGGTGGATAAACATGTTATTCTGCAGCTCTAAATATGAGAGAATCATGTCAACCTGCCAGAGGACTCATTGAAGTACCTTGGCCAAGGCTGCGTTGTGTGATCCGCCATAAGGTGCATTGCATACAACAGACTCGCGAGTATTTATATTGTACACGGGGCTCTGAGGTTAGAAAATCAATTCCCATGCCAATGTATGTACAAGCACAAATCGTAAATATCATTCGAGAAATCAAAGTCGTAGGACCGGTGTCATTTCTGAGCGATTTATTATTATAATTGTTATGATGCTTGCTGCTAGAAGCCGTATACGTAGCTTACGCAATCCGCCTCTGTTCTTTGTACAGGAAATAAAAAAAATTGTTGTACTGAAGGAACAATACTTGATCCTACAAATGATGATCATAACAAACAGTACCATTGCTAGGTTTCAGAGCCAAATTCAGTCGTATTAGTTACTTTGTGAGAAACAGCTTATGGAACCGAGTGACTAATCCATTTACTTGATTATGGTCCTTTCCAGATTACTCTGAGACTACATGAAAAATGTCAAGAGCGATGCTGCAAACGTACGTACGACAGAAAACTATTGAAATCCCCTTGGAGACTCAAGAGCATCCCAAGGTTGCTATTGCAAGGGTCATTGACTATAGAACTTCTCATAGCAAACGCACTGGCAGGAGGAGAGACTTCACTTTGTTCTCAGTATTTCACCGAAGCCCTGAGCTTGTCTTCTTGAAATGTATTGAGGACTTGAGTTATTACCTTATAGCCTGTCATAAGCCGTACACAACTGCAAGCTACACAGTCTCATAATCAAACACTCCAATCGGCAGAGTCTGTGGCAACGTAGTTTGAATTCGAGTAAAACAAGTTGGTCGTTTACGTACTAACCATGTGAAGACCCTCAACGGTTGGTAGTAGCCATAATCGTAGGGATTCCAACAGTATTTATCATAACGAAAATCGTACGTCGGGCGTTGTAAATAAATGTAATCCCAACAGATTGTTTACCTTGCTGAACGATCGTACCCAGCGGATTAAATGTTATAGCTCCCAATTGGAAAGACAATACCTTTCTATACCGGAAATTATTTGCATGTATACACAACAAGGCAAGTGAATATCAACAAAATCCTAAGGCTTATTGCAGTCTTTTCTGGCTTATGATTATGATAATAGTTCAGAAAGTCATAATTAATTTCACTGTTAGAACAGCATTTGTTCTATAAAAAAGAGTTACATGCTCTTACAGCCTTTTCAGGTTAGAAATTGAAGGTCACACGACAGGACCGCTCTGATACCTTTAAACCTCAGCTTTTTCTCCCGTTCGATCGTCCATCCTACATACAAGAATGATATTTCGTAGCAATTTGAGCCATTTGTACTGCTGTTAAGAATCGTGACTTTGTGCTTCATGGGACATTCGGACTGCATACAGTCCACTTGTTGAACCTGTGCATAAGTGTCAAAGTTTTCACTTTCCATTCCATATTACCACCTGAATGCTCTCAATTACAAAGCAACATGACAGCTCTTTACCTAGCTTCCCGGAAGAGATCCCATAAGCGGGCCGAAGGCGTTCTCAGAATTCATCCAACGTGCTTTCTTCACGATACGCCCCAAAGCAACAAGATCAGTTACATGAAATGTTTCTTTCTTGCATTTCGATAAATCGTGCAAAGAATGCCTGTTCTTGAGTTGCGTGCTCGTTGTAAACTAGTTCCAAGTACATGTGCACAAGTGCCGGCAACAAGATCTGTTCTATTTCACACTGGAGACCAAAATTGTACATGTATTATTTACGATCCACCATTCGTTCACTATGGAAACGAGGCTCATACTCACAAAACTTGTAAGAATCAAGTGAGATGTCAATGAAGTAAGAATCAAGTGAGCTGCCAATATGAAGTAAGAATCAAGTGAGCTTTTAATGAAGTAAGAATCAAGTGAGCT
>JAQIWI010002547.1:0-12124 GCA_034698825.1 Deuterosminthurus bicinctus | reverse complement strand
ATTCATCCTAGATTTTCTTCCGCACCGGAAGCACCACTGAAATACTCGAGGGGAAACGGGAGACTTGTATGAAATAATGGAGACATGAATCGCAGGAAATATATATACGTATATGACGACAGAAAGTGCAATGTGATGATGCATTACATGAATACATGAGTCTTAATGTTCATGCCCGACCTCCATTCCATTTGCTAATGCTGTTTTTTTGGTGGCGTCATTAGGGATATTAAATCAAACAAAAGGAAATATTGCTGATGAGTTTTCTGGTGAACTTGATTCTATAACGGAATATTTCATTCACATGTCTTTCAATCATTCCTCCCAAGCCCACAGAAAGCTGAAAATAATTCAAGTTCATACGAGAATAAATCTTGTGACAAAAGGATATGAAAATAAATGGCAGACGACATGGGATGTGTGTTGATATTTATTATATGGAAAACATTCAATTCCCACTGCACTTTGACAGGCATAATAATGAGTATACAGATGTAACGTGAACAAGGATCCAATACATCTCGACTTAATAAGTAGTATCAATTTCACATCTTTTCTTACACTACAGATACACAACATGCCTCTCTAGTAGTACAATTTTCTTAATCGTATCCTTTATGTGTGCGTGGTAAATATTGAATATCTAATTCGTAATGCCCTCGCCAAACCTTTTAATTTATATTCCGGCTACCAGCAGTTAAAATCTAGCTAGAGAGCATATTATACCCATCCCACTCACACTAATAATAAAATCCTCCTACTTTTCCTTCTCTCTCTCTCTCTCACTCTCTAACATTAAAGTACTAAAAAGGTATTTCAAAGAGGAGAATAACAAACTATAATATGAATCTAGTCAACATTATCTCATGTTTGCTCGCAAATAGTAGTCGTAGTAATAATAGTAGTCTTCATAATTCATTTTTTTTGTATCGACCAGAGAAGCGAGCGGAAGAAGTCGGCGAGGGAAGTTCTCGGCCATCTCTCATCATAATAATCATCCTGCTCCCTCATCCATGCAGAAAGGTTCCGTCATGGATATTAAATTCAGTTCCATTTAACGTTACATGCAGATCTACAAAACCTTGCTACAGCAATTAGTCCGTTGCTTTTCACATTAGGACTTTAGTCCATTCTAGTCACCAATACAGTCATAATTTTATGGAGTTATGTGTGCGGAAATATGGACTCAATTTCTGTCAACAGATCAACTCGTTGATGTTCATTAATCCAATACAAGGATTCGGGACAAAGGAAAAGTTGGGAGCACATGGGAAGCGAGAGAGCTTGTTGTTTACTACATAGAAATGGAATCAACTCGAGTCTATGTATTTGTACGAAATAGAGTAAACAGAAGATGACCTGTATTTTCACTTTTTTTTTTATTATTATCACTGCAGCCCCATATGGCTTGAGAAGGAAGTTGCTGTAGTTGTAGTAGTAGTAGTAGTAGCTCCGTCTGTGAGTGCTTAAGGACCACAAAGTCAACATACAAACAAACACACGCAGACACACACACACATGTGGCTCATATATACTGATGAGAGTAGAAGAACAAGAAGTTTGTGTGTGTCTCTAGTAGTCCTCAGCATCCTTTCTCCGGCACATACGGCAGCAGCAGAAACAACAGATGCAGAAAAGTAGGGAGAGAGCACCGCCAGCAATGGCCGCAGTCATCCAACTGATATTAAATTGGATGTTGAATACGATAAACTTATTCTCGGTCGTCTTGCAAATCACCTCCGACTCGTCGTGGGGTCCACTGGAATTGCTCGGACAGTTCTGAACACCATTACACAAGAGTTCCTTGGTGATGCAAACGGCTTCTGCACCCGGACAAATGAAGCCGCAATCATCTTTGCCGGCATCTGAGATGATTTTGGAGGTCATGGGAGTGCCGTCGGGATTCTTGGGCAGCTGATACAGCTCCGTCCATGAGATGAGGAAGTTGATCTTGCTGGCTGCAGATGCCTCAAGACGGATTGTCAGTGGGCCACCCTGTTGCAATTTTTGAGCAGACAAAATTGGAAGCTGTGAGGAGAACTCGGTCTTGCGATCCCCAAGGTTTGAGTCACCACAGAGAGTTAGGAGCGGCTGAGCATGTTGCTTCTGCGGGTAATTGTAGAATGGAGAAGCCCCGCTGCGGTATCCCCCTGAGGAGCTGTAGTGATTATTCTGACCTCCAGCCGACGGCGGTGGCAGAGGAGAGGATGGGAGGAAGAACTCAAGTTTCGCATCCGCACATGACTTGCTCGTCGACGAGAAGACGAGTTTATCCAGGTGAAGCCACAGATCTTTATCAGGATGAATCCTCAGTTCCCACAGGCATGATACTGGCTTATCCTTCAGGTTAGGATTGAAGTAGAAAGGAAACTTTAACTTTCCATCTGCCGACGGACCCAACACACTCGGTCCGCACAAAGGTCCATGAATAAATTTGTACGAGCCCTCGAAAATGGGAACATTGGATTTGAAATAATTAGATAGAGCATGACGAGAGTCCACCCGGAGATTTACTTCCGCCTCCTCTCCCAACGAGACCAGAGTGACGGGATAAGTGAATTGTCCCTGATTCTCCTTGCATAGGCAAATACGGGATGAATTTCTTTCCGGATCCACCATGGTAACCTGAAGAAAAGAATACGGACAAGAATTGCATTCATATGTATTACTACATTCAATTTCATCCCGAAGAAAGGGCATACATAATCCATACTACAATCCCCTCCTCTCACAACATCAACAACACATTATCATCATCATCATATAAAAGTATATACACAGAGGAGGAAAAGATTGAAGAATCCCAATTTCCAATCCGACAATCTGGAAATCGGGAATAGAAAAAAATAATAGATAAACATGACGACTGTATACTAGATTTTCTATCTCAGTCTCATCCTCCTCTACGATCCTTTCCCTCCTCGCCTCTCAAGTATTTGGCTTGTGAAAGCACTCCTGATCCCCCTCCACTACATTCACTGAAGCATACACAACTATATACCAGGGAAAAGTACACAGCCCAGCATTATGCTCACTGAGCGAACTGACATGGCAGGAAGAGACTGCTGGAGCACGACAGACAAGCTCCATCTCTATCTCTCATGCGGATGAGATTTGGGTAGAAAAGAGGAGAGAATTATTATTACGAAGAAGAAATGATGATGATAATGTTTGCCTTTCTACGTACCTTATCAACTCGATCCGACCAACAGTTGACACAGGAATCTTGATTGTATTTGAAATTAAGGTTTTCAATTTTCACAACGACTCGAGCATAGAGTCTGCGAACTGAAAGGAAGCGGAATCGACACACAATCGGCTTCCCGTCCGTCTTGTAAACAAGAGTATTCAAGGGTGAAGTGAACTTGCCCTCGGATTGATCCCAAGCATAGAACACCTCATCGCACAAACTTCCCCTCACTGCCTCACCGTAGTGACTGTTATTGAAAAAGTCATAATGGGCCCAATAGTAGAGCGAAGAGCCGCTGTAGCTTCCTGTCTTGCTCTCGAATCTCACGAACAGGGCATTGGAGGTGGAAACAAAGTCAAACTTTTCCAAAGGTCTGGAAAAAGTGTCACAGAAAGTTTTAATGATTCGGGAGTCGTCTGGCCAGTTGGCATCATAAATCGTCAGCGACTCCCCACACTCTCCATCCCACTTCCGTATCGGTGCCTCGATCCTTTCGATCCGGAAACTCGGGAAATACAGCCGCACAATTTCTTCCGGTTGGCCCAGCATCAAATAGGAACAAGTTGTGTCCGGAGCATACCAATGTGATACTGACCAAAATAAACCCTATGGAAGAAGAAGAAAAAGAAACCGTCTCAAAAAAATTTCTCTCATCATCTATACAGTAAACGTTCCACACACTTACACACATACGAACCTGACCAATTCTCATAAATATTCCAGCTGTCAGTTTAAATCCCTTGTGATTCCCGTTATGGGAGAAAAAGTTAGACTCACCTGCTTGTCTCCGGATTTGGCGAGTGCAGTGGAAGTGAAAGTCCAGTCGCAAGTCCCGTTCTTCTTCCCAGTCGTTTCCACATGGCCTGGCCAGTGTGCCACGTTGAAATGGAATCCTGTATTCAGCAAGGGGCCGGCAGGTGAAGTGACAAATTCAACAAAGAGATCCGAGCCTGTGCCAATGATGGAGTATGGGAATTTCCCCATGCCGCAGAAAGTTCCAATGACCGGACTATTCTCATCTTTGCCGTCATAAATGCGGATGTAGTCATTGGGACAGTCGGATCCGATGGCTTTCATGGGACACAAAATGAGGTTTTCACACCGTTGGCCATCCACATTGAATTCCTCATTTTCGATATGAAGTTTTGTGAATGCCATTCGTGTATTCAGGTAATATTTGCAATGGAGATTGCGCGGGTAGATGCCCGGGTAGGCTGGAGACTGAACGTAACACGTTTGCATCCGGCAGTCCCGGAATACTCGCTCACAGTACGTATTTGGCACCACCTGCGGGTACAAATCCAATTTTCCTCTACAAATCCATGCATGACAGTCGTCTCTCTCTTTCCCATCTTATCTTGCACACATTACTTTGCAACATAATGCCAAATCCCTATTGCAATGAGGCACAAAGCCCTGAGGCATCTGTCAAGATTTCTTATGATTTACAATGTAAATAAAATAAAAGAGAGAGAGTGAGAGTGAATATGGACGCGATGACTTACCTCACCCCTGCGATGCGGGTAAAGTTCAGGATGTTGGCCGTATCTCAAGTAAACTTCGTACTGCTGTTCTGCTTTGGAATCGAAGCGGAAATAAATTTGCTCAGTGAAATTGTCAGCATAGAAGACAAGACGAACGGAATTGGTCTCAGAGATGAAGACCTGAGGTTGTTCAATCTCTCCACAATATTTCCCCGGCTCGCGACGATTCCGTAACTCACTTTTCCCATTCCCGTCTACGATCTAAAAGGACACAAAAGAATTGCATCTCTTCCATTTTAATTTATTTAGGGGGAACGAGAAAGGACGAAGCGTAAGAATAAAGATGAAGATGTGGGCATTGCGAAGGGATACTATACATGGATCACCACCACAACCGCCAACATCATCACCATCATTGGTGTTGAATCAGTGAAAGCCAGTTGCTCAAGCATGGTAAATCTACGGATGGTAATGAAAAGACAAGATTCCTTTGGATTTCCACGGATTTATCGCTTGGAAAACCTGGCTACCATTTCCCTCTTAATTAAATGTACAACGAAAGTAGAATGTAAATGATCCTGTTTCTTTTCACAGTCATTTTCAAAGGCTGTTTTCTCTCTCTTCATTCCAGCTCCAGCATCCAGCCTCTAACCAAAACTGCACCAACTATACGAGGAATAGCAGCATCTCCAGATCCATCAATTCACACTACATGAAGCCGTAGAAGAGCTCACATGCAACTACTATACTACCACGTGGAATTGAACTTCTATTAAGCTCTCTCCCTCTCCCAAATGTTAATTAAAAGCCATTATATTCAACGTTTGCGAAAGCAAAAGCTGACGCAGTGATTTAATTGAACTTGTGAACTACTTTCACCATCAGCCTCAAACTTTCAGTCAGCTTTGCTGGATGCTTAATTCCTCCGCCTGTAATTAATGTGATGAGGATGAGCCTGTGCAGAGTGCTTTCAGTTGTCACAGCTGCCCAATTTATTCCCCTTATTATGACAATAAGACTAGACATTTTGAAAGCTCTACACGTCTCCTTCGCCTCCTCCTCCGCCTTCAACCCAATAAATAAAAGATATGATGGTCCTCCACCACGCTCGGACAAGTCAGATTTATGCTTCACAGATTTATCTTATTTAGATACCCACAAGGAAGAGAATAAGGTTGAACTGCAGAATAGTACTGGGACCAGTTGAGAGGTCTCTTTTGCCCTCATCCCATTAATCCTCTGGGCTTTACGCTTCCTTTGAATTAATACAAATAGTTGTGAGGGAGGAATGGGATGGCATAGAGCGGCTAGGTGTGTAAAAGGACCCAGCCATTTGAACAATTCTAAAGCCAAACGTCTGGCTAGCTAGCGTGGCTAGAAAAGGTCCCATTTCACGAACCACTTATTTCCCTACCTCACATTTGTCGCACAAGCGTAGATATAGACTGTGTGCTTTCATATTACACGGCACTGTGTGCCATCTACAAAAAACAAACAGGAGAGTTATGTTGAAAGAGTGGAATTCACATTTATTTCGCCTGCTAAATGTGTCTGCGTCTGTTTGTATTCGTTTGTACGTGTGATTGCATGCGTGTGTGGGTCTGTTTGCAGGCGTGTGTGAGTGTGTTTGGACGCGTGTGTAAGTATGTTTTTGTGTGTGCGGTGCTCTCCCTCCGGTCGTTACACCATTGTCTATACTGAAACCCGCCTCCATGTAATGGGATCATTTGGTCGCCTAACTACTTCTCAATGCTAGCATTGCTTAATGCATAAGAATTTATTAAATTCCTGTAAATAATGTAGGCGTGCTATGGGGGGGACGGCTGCTGGTATAAAATGCTTGTGTATTACATGGTGCTATATATACTACTGCCTGCCTCTAACTGTACTAGCAGCACCATGTGAATGGTCGTGGTGTGTTTAAGTGCGTATGCCAAAGAGCCTTTCGCAATTGCCACACGGCGCCATTCACGTTATGTGCACCTGAATGAGAATGTCAAGTCGTTAAAATTCACAAACACACTACTTCTGCTTACTACTGCCCCACCGTCTCTACACTAGGACTGAAAGTAAGCGCCTTGATAATATTCCTCCAAACATATATAACTCCTTGGTGGAAAATTAATTTCGGACTTTCCTCCCCCGAGTTTCATATAGCCGGGGGAAAGGCCATAATGGTGGTGGAGCAGCTGGTAAGGGAGAGATAAGCAGGTGAAAAATTAAAAGAGGAAATTATACTCATTCATAGCTTCCAGCTAGCTTTTTTTATAGTTATTTATAGCAACGCAGCAGGGTTGAGATGTACGTAATACAAAACTCATTCATACCTAGTTTTTTTTCTCACTTTTATTCTCTCTCTGTCTGCTCGTCTTTCATCCAAAAAACTTTGTAATGTGGCGGTTTTTTAGGAGCCATGATGACGAGGAGAAGGACGACGTCGTCGGTGGAACAAATTATCATAGTCGTTGTCTTTTCCTTATTATTGCTACTATACTAGTAGTCCTTTGTATGAATCTAGCTTGATTACAAAGCGAGCGTCTTTATTGATCTTCTTCCTTCTCCCCTCTGTCTCACTCCTTTATGCATTCCTTTGATATAATTAAATGGAGGGAAAGGGAAAGTTTTATTAGATAAAAATGAGACATGTGTAGGGAAGTTGGGAATGGAAGGAAGATCTTTTAGCTATGGCTAGTTTCATCCTGTAATTTAACGTATACTAGAGGAAATTAAAGGGAATAAGAGTTGGCAGCTGTGACCAATTTGCTATGTATGACCGGGCTGTTACCATAGTGATAGGGAAGCACATCTGGTATTATTGTATAATGATGACTGACTGACTGAGTGCCTACATACATTCAGCCAGCATACAGAATCCAATGAGCCTGCCTGACGGAGGCACGAAGGTCCAGCAAGCAGTGGAGGTAGTAGTACTATAGTATAGACGCAGCAACTTATAAACACTAATCGGATTGGCCCCACAAGACCATCTCTCATGGGAACTTGGTTCATTTTCCCACATGAAACTGGCTGTAAGTTGGGGCTTTAAGTCTCGCTCTCTCTCTCTACTTTTATCATACAAGCGGGCACTTGTCGATAAGAAGAGCCAGACACTGAGAGAGAGACAGAGACTCCCACACACTCTGCTTTGTTCCAAGCAAACGTGACGCCATTAAAGCATTTTTCACTCAGCTCATTTGACTACAGAGACATGCTCGAGTGGCTATATAATGCAGAGTCATAGCAAATGTCCCCCCGACTTCACAAATTAAGGGCTGAGAGAGAATGGAAAGTAGTGTAAGTATGTATACAGACTGTAAGCAAGTGGAATTAACGTGACTCGAGCCTTTGGATACTTCTACTGCCACGTCTCTATAAGTTTGACGGAGATAAAAGTATCCTGTATTCCTTTATGACAGAAAGACCAAGCAAAGTTTTCCCTCTACCTCTCCTCACTCAAGGAGAAAGATACTTGGGAAGGTCCATGTGATCGATGAGACTGAAGAAAGGGAGAAAGAGAAAGCGAGTTGGAAGTGAAAGGAGTCTGAAAAATTCTCTAACTTTCTCTCTCTCTCTCTCTCTCTCTACTCAATCATCATAGCCATTTTTTGTTGCTGGCCAAGTTTTTTTTTTGCTCACATATGAAAACCCAAACCCTGGAACTGTAGGAATTAAAAAGAAGGCAGCAAGCTTCGTCCTATCTTACTGTATGCTCTCTTAAAACAAATTCTCAATTTGTGCAAAAGTACACATACACACACACATAAAATTAATGACTGAGTCGTCCTCACATGAACTTTGCTCTGGCAAGGACAGAAGAAGGATGACTTCATTTAGTTCCGTTTTTTATAATTAATAAATTATCTGTCTGCTCCCTCCAGGGATTAAAAATGGGAGAAACTGTGTGGGAAACTTTCCCAACCGCTGCCCGAACGACGAATTATCCTACTTTCTTCTTCTTTCTTTGCTTCAATGTAAAATCGAACAGAGAGTTTCTAATAGAGCTTCTAATTTAAAAGTTGCTACCATTTAAGCTATGCTATGCATGAATACATATATATCAGTGTATCTGCCCAACTTACTCCCATCTCAGCAACTCAACCACAACGCATAAATCCAACTGCATCACATATAAATCTAGGAGGAAAAAGAAAAGTTTCTCATCATCAACTTACTGGCACTGTCTAGGTCCAGTGCCAGCTTGTGTGAGTAAGTGTGTGTGTGTGTGTGAATTTCTAAGGGAAGCATACGCACTACTTTTATCCTGCATTCCACCACTCAATCCCACTTCCTCATTCGCACAGACAAGCCAAGAGTTATTACAGAAGCGGAGCCCATGAAAAGTCTGTACACACTTGTTCTCCTCATTGCCATTTGTATTGGCTCAACTTCCCTAATCCCTTTTTCAAGACTCACTCAAGTGTAAAGAAAACTTTTGGCAGTATTTTCCAGGAAATATGAGTGAGGAGGCAAGCATGAAGCGACCACAGTTTCTGACTCTATATGATAAATTTATGTGACATGTGCACAATCAGATTTGATTAAACTGTGCTATAATTACTTTATCTTCTTGATGATCAACTCACAGCTATAATTATTTCATATTCTTGATCAGCTGCGCTATAAATTTTTCATCTTGTTGATCAGCTGTACTATAAATATTTCATCTTGTTGATCAGCTGGAGATTCACACAAGTTCGTTCTCGTTCAGCTTCTTGTTGCCATGGAACGGGAAAAAAATATTCGGTTGAAAATAGAGTGAAAGTGGGGCCCAAATGAGTGTCTGTGCTCAGGTGGGAAAGGAAATTAAGGAGGTGAGATAGCCTCTTGATGGCCTTTGGGCATGAAAGCTGAGAGAGAGAGAGATGATGATGGATGAAGTTTGGAGGGCAAGAAGTGGTGCCTTCCTTGTAATGCTCATCGTCCTTTTATGTATTTCTCACATCACATGGAAGACAGGCGGGTCATTGGAGAGGATTAGTTGGAAAGTGTAGAACGTTCTATACAAAGTCCCCAAATCGTGAGACTTGTGGGAGCTATAATCTATGAGTAGCACAGCACTCATCGTCCTACCTAGGTGAGCCTGAGCAGGTACGAGAAAAGCTTGTGAAACTAATAGATTAAGATGAAATAGCACATTATTCCCCTCCCTCGACTCGGCTTGGATCAGCAGGATTTTATAGGTGTAAAAACCCCCGTCCTTCCCACTTTTCAACGGGGATATCATATAGAAGCTCTATTAATTCCATGAACTCAAGCTCATTATATCCAATCAATCTGATACGATAACTCTGCCAAACTTACAATATTTTTACAAACTAGTAGCAGTATAGTAGACCCACTAGCACACAAAGCCTCCTTTCCCAGTTTACAATGTTGAGGGGCTCTTTTTTTTTACGACTCCGCAAAGTCGCCATGAAAGGAAAGGGGAAACAGAACTTCC
Organism: Deuterosminthurus bicinctus; assembly: GCA_034698825.1. Lineage (NCBI taxonomy): Eukaryota > Metazoa > Arthropoda > Collembola > Symphypleona > Bourletiellidae > Deuterosminthurus > Deuterosminthurus bicinctus. The sequence goes on along the minus strand of JAQIWI010002547.1, from coordinate 2,010 downwards.
CTTTTAGCCTTCTTTGCTCCACAGACTCTGATCCAATTTCCATCCTTTCTATCACCCTCTCGCCTCCCTCTTTTGCGGGCGATCCGGACAAAATCCTATCCACACACGCAGAGAGATACCCTTCCTTGCCTCATTCCATCCTCATGTGCCAATGTCACGTACGACTGTAAGTCATGGCAGATTGCTATCATTCTCACTCTACTATCACCACCACCAGCCACACAGCATCCCAAAAATCACATTAACTTCAGTGCATTTTATTCCATGCCGATAAATTGTGGGGGGAGCTCAATTAATTTCTTATCGCCTTCATTTGTCCCTAATGGTGAAATCATTGTTGACTCCTCTGGAATGAACCCGATAACATTTGGAACAAAATTCTAAGGGGCCATGGACAATATCTCAACTCTTTTCTTTCAGTATCTACAGTATAGCATAGCAGACCAACTAACTAAATGAACATATCCCACAGCTCCGGGTCCCCGTGACAATCGGCCAGGACTTTTTTTTTAAATGAGATAATTTACGACTTTTCTATTCGACGCACAATTGAATGGGGGACTGGTAGAAATGAAAGGGAAAGTGTCGCACATGGTAAAAGTAAGGCTGTTTGCTCGTGCGAAATGACTGTGTAACATGCCAAATACAAACAGCCTTTCTTTCCCTCCTCCTTCACCACCCTTCAAGCCTCCACGTACATACGAAATGGCTGGGAATGGACCGAGATTTACAATGTAGGAGGAAATGGGTCTTGGCTTGTGTCATGCCATAAACGTCACTGCAGCAAAATCTGTTAATGAAACCCATATGTAGTAAAACTCATGACATACCCAGACAGAAAGAAAGAGAGAGAGAGAAAGGCACAAGGGGAAAGTTTTCCTGGCTTTTCCATCATGTCTCTCTCTCCCACTCCCATGCACACACAAAGACACACGCCTCTACTCAGCATAACAACGCATGTACTGTAATCTCATACACAAACTCTCGCTCACTTATACAGTTGCAAGTGCTCTTTTTTCACACAGAGTGACAGATCTATAGAGACTTTGCCGTGGCACGCAAGCAAAGCAGTCACATTAGTTGAAGAGGCAGCAGTAGTAGTACTAGCAGCAACTGTGTAAAGTATTGAGCAGAGAGGAAAAAGGAAAATGAAGCTCTGCTGCTTCCATACCGTCGCATATGGTCTAAAGTTAATGTGTGTATGAGGAAAGAACAGGATTTCCTTCAGATATAAACTTGATGTACTATTCGCACACACACACTCACATGGAACAAAGCTTATGGAGATCAAACTGTGTAAATAATCGTAATAACTCTATGTGCCGTCCAAATGTATAGCATGTGTGAAAACTTTTCTTGCTATGGGCTAGAAAACTGCGGCTGATTTTGGAAAAGCACGTAATATAGGATTTAGCTGTAGGCATTTTGTAATGTCAGAGCAAATGAGTTGGTTCAACTAGTTAATCAAAGTATTTCCACTCCTATATATAATTTCTATCTGCAGTCATATATGTATAGAGCTGGCACTGAGGCAGAGCTTTCATTAAAATCTCTCATCTTCCCCCTATTCAAATAGCACATGTAATATCTTTCCTATTGTATTATGTTTCCAGTAGTACTAGTGTAGTAACAGCAAATTTTGCAACTGCCTGGGTACATATGCTTTTTGATTAGCTTTGAACAGGAACAGTATTTTCCCTCCAGCTCACTCATGAATACATTTTTGGCATCGTAGAGATATGCCTCAGAAGCACTACTGCTTCGTATGACAGATAGAGAAATGGACAGTCCTTGTGCGGTGAGGCGTCAAGTACATAATGGATGCCGCCACAGCACACAAATTATAATTCGGACAGCCAGTTACAATAAAACCTTTTGGGTATTCATCTTCTTGTTTAATGTTTACCAGTAGTAATGAGATGTCCAGAGTGATATTGAAGCGTGCAGTTATTATAGCGTGGAACTATTAATTAAGATTTTATGGGCGAAGGAAATACTTTGACCAAGTTG
>JAQIWI010002546.1:0-12127 GCA_034698825.1 Deuterosminthurus bicinctus | reverse complement strand
GTGACAAATAGTTTGGTCATTCGCACGCTCATTTATTTGACTGTGTCCCTGCTTATTTCTACTTTTGCCATCATCGATGTGGTGGAATGTGGAACGGGTTCTGAAGTAGAAGGAGGTGAATTGAAGGAGATGTGCGAGTCGCCATGGGTACGTGTGTCTTCTTTGGCTTGAAATTCTAAGTGTGTGAGAATTCAGAATGCGTTTCCATGGAGCTGATTTGAAATGTAAAATGAATTTTTATTAATTTTTCATTGCAGTACTTTACCTACAGCTGCGCGTTGGCCTTTCTGCTTGTCAATGGTTTCTTTCGCATCAATTATCTGCTCAAGCTCATCGTCTGTGTTGTATCGCTCGCGATGTACAGCCTGACGATCTTCAAATTGAAGCATAGTGTTTTTAGTGTAAGTCCTCCTGAATTTAATGGCGGACATGTAAATGGATGTGGTGATGTTTGAGTTGAAATGATATTAGATTGACTATGGAGCAAGTCCTGCAATGGAGCCCATTTACTCTCATGTGATTTATCTGGTTAAAATCGTTCTGTACCTCCATTTCATGGACCGTCAGGTATAATACTCCACATGAATGATGATTTTTTTTGGGTTGATTTGCTATAGTGACGAATGCTATAAATATTTAGATGAGAGAAAAGATAAATATTTATTCATGTTGATTTCCTCAGATGGAATACATCAACCGGCTGGACTTCATCTGGAAGCAGAAACTGACAGAGGAGCACAAAGAAGCACAATTGACGCATGAGATCAATACGATTCTTATCCAGAATATCCTACCTCTACAAATTGCAAAAATTTACATGGACCCCAATAGATCAAGTGAAGGTCATAATCGAAGCTACCAGAATATTGCTGTCATGTTTGGTATGATGATGCTGATTCTTCTCAAGATATTCCGGTCAGTTGGATTTAAATAATTCAGTCAGTGTGCTGCTTTTTTTCCTCCTTTGTAGCTTCCATTCCAAACTTTACGGATTTCTATGCTGAGAATGATGTGAATGATCATGGATTCAAAAGTCTCAAGCTTCTCAATGACATTATTGTGGACTTTGATCAGGTATGGTATTTTTTTTCTAAATATTTTGTACGTTTGCTTTAAGAAACGTTTAAAAAACTTTACAGAGAAAGTTTTAAGAACTGTAAGCTTTTGAAAATTCCAGCTAAATTTGGTCTATTTTTTCAGGCCTTAGTAGACTTTGAAGAGGTGGAAAAGATTAAAGTTATTGGGAGTACCTACATGGCGGCATGTGGCTTGGAAGTGCGGGACCCTGGCCGAACTTCCAATGCCTCCGTTACTTCCGAGTAAGATTTTCCTAGTAGCAATTTCAAGTTTTAAAGCAGAACTTGAATTTGATTCCATTATAGTTTGGTCATGTTTATAGTTGACTTTGATTTTTATAAATTTAGCTACATCCCTCCCCAGTATCACCTTCAAAGTCAAACGGAGGATCAAGTGGATAAGAACAAGCGGAGAAAAAACTTGCTGACTTTAGTTCGCTTTGCAGCGTCCATGATGCAGCGACTTCAGGGGATTAACAAAGATGCATTTCAAGAGTTTCAGCTTCGCGTTGGTAACTGTTTACATTTTTATCACCATGGCGTTGTTGGTTTTGAGTTCTGTTGGTCATATAATGTTGCTGAAATGAATGGCTTTCAGGACTGTGTTGCGGTCTGGTGATAGCTGGAGTAATCGGAGTTCAGAAGCCTCTCTACGACATTTGGGGCGATACGGTCAACATGGCCTCTCGAATGGACTCGACGGGAGTTCCAGGTCGCATTCAGGTTGGCGTTTTTCTCAAAGTTGTAATAACTTCCGTCAAAGTTTTCTACAAACCAGCCCGGTGTTCACCACAGATTATATTATCTAATAATTAAATTGAATTATTCAATCATTTGGTAGCTATCTGAAGACAATGCAGCTCTGCTCATGGAAATCGGGGTCAAATGCGAGCGTAGAGGTCTGATCACAGTCAAAGGGAAGGACAAGAAGGTCATGTGCTACTTTCTTGATCTTTCAAATCGTTACCAAATTCAATATGACTCCAACATGGACACTCAAAATCTACCGTCCGCTCGGGAAAATAATACGCGTTTGTGATCTTCCGTGTAGTGGGCATGGGCACACAGTACAAAAATTTGTCATCCTCTTATCATTCTTCTACATTTTTGGTCCACTCCACTCCACACGACTCACTGTGATACTTTTTCTTTTCTTTTTTTTTTTGGAAAGTCTTCTTCTTGAGTCTCGCTGGAGTTTCCAAGTATTTCTTTGGTTTGTAAAAAAGAAAGAGAAAAACTAACTTCCTAGTTTTAGAGAGGGTGGTAAATGATGTTGCCAGTAGAAAAAAAGGCTGCAGCTGTAATGCCAAATGGTTGTGTTCTGTACTGGAAGAGAGAGGGACGAATACGCGAGTTGTGTGCGGGATGGTTGCATGCAGGAGAAAACAGGAATTATTGTTGCATGCAGAAGAAAGCAGGATTTATTGTTGCATGCAGGACGAAGCAGAATTTTATTGTTGCATGCAAGAGGAAACAGGATTGATTGTTGTGGTAACGAGAGATGAGACTTGAGAACGTCGTGTTCATTTTCCCCAAAAGAAATTCTTTGTCTATTTCTTCTCTTAACATTTTCAGTCTTTGACTCACACTTGCAACCATTGTAAATTACTGCCTCACTCATGATGATGATTGTCATGACAGGATTATTATTGCAGAAAATGCTTTGAAACTTATGCAGCTTTTTAGAGAAATTAATTTTTGGAAACTATGTTACCATTTCTTTTTAAACATTTTATCAAGCAAGTTTCATGTATGAATACAATGTAAATACATATATATCTTAATATTCTCATGACGAGCTTAGTTGAAAAAAGTTTTAATTCGTCCTTACTCAACTGTTGTCCTCATCGTCGTCGTCGTCCTCTTCCGCATCTTCCAGCCAATTAATGAACTGCTGCGTCTGAAATAATTGAGTTTTATTTTTTAGTTCCCATCAAAGCATTATTATTGTGATAAGATTGTGTGATATATTTTGCATTTGCACTTACTAATTCACGAAGTTCTCTCCCCGCTTCGTACAAGGAGTCCATTTTGTGCCATTCTATGATGGCATCTTCGAATAAAATATCTTGATCGTAGAGTAAGTGAATCGTCTGCATCAACATGGGACGAAAGTATGACCGATCGTTTGCATATTCCTACAAAGAAAAGTAGAAGAAGCAACAATTTCAATGAAAATTTTGGTTCCTAAAATGACTGTGCAAGAGGAAGTGATATGAAGAGGAAATGTGACTAACCTCGAGGGCGATGAGTAGATCAGCCTGATTCTCTTCCGTCTTCACGTAATGCACAAAAAGGCTCTTAAACTTGGCGAAGAACTCTTTCGTTTTCTCCCACTTGCTCTTCAATGGCAGCTCGTTCAGATCTGGATGAATTCTGAGAACTAATTGCAACAAGCCTTTGGTAATTGCAACTATCACCTCCTTGAATGTAATGTTGTAGGCATATTTGGACGAGTTTATTTCTAAAACCAAATTCTCCACGGCAACATTCTCCTTGTAGCCACCTAACAAACTCTCCAAGACTTCTGTGCTGAAAACTGCAGGGAGAAAATGGACAGCAATATTATTCACTTATCGATATCTCTCCTCCTCCAACTCGCACCAATAAATTAAAATCATTCTTCTAAATTAATTTTCAGGTACAAAGACTTACTCTTGAAATCTTCATCTTGGATGCCAACGTTTCTATTCGCATCTTCGTCATCGATTTCTCGGTCTCCATCTTCGATAGGGGCCACATCCGAATCTTCGTCGTCTGAACTAGAATCCGCTGCGATCTCTCGTTCAACTGGAAGCTCGATTCTGTGCTGCGACTTCCCATCAACGAGCACCCAAGGTTTCAACTCAGTTCCTGGCTCCAAAATACTCCCGTCCACAATGAACACTTCGTGCAATTGGCACCCGTCCTGTCAATCAACAAATATATATACACGACACTCATAAACTTATTCTAATTTCCCTAAATTTCATCCAGATTTTACCGGGATTTCCACGTTGTTCCCCACAAATGAATTGATTATCTTCACATGTGACCCAACTTTGCATTTCTTCCCCAAGCAACTCCTGGCTATGACGGAAGATTCTCCCACTTCCGACTCCTGTTCGATCAAGACTAATGGCCCTAATTCAGCTCTTCTGCAAGGAAAGATTCAAAATTATTTAGGAAATTTCGGGACAGAGATCGTTCAGAGTAGATGAGAGTTCCGAAAACTAGAGAAATCAACTCACTTATCTACTTTCACTTTGATTCCTTTGTAGCTAAAATTGTAATTAAATGGGCAGACAGAGTCATTGGGCGAACCGAAGGGCATGTCAGGCACCAGAGGATAAGACCATCGTTGAATTATGTCCAAGCTATAAATGCCAATTAAGTTTATAAATTTTAAGACAGAGAGAGAGAGATACGTGAAGAGATCCTTACCTAATTCCTTTAAAAGAATTGAAATCTACAACTCGACTGGCATAACCCGTTTCCAATCGGTCCAAGTACAAAGAATTTCCCATGATTTCTTCATTAATTAGAATTCCGCGTACGAAATCATTCATTGTTGCGAAATCAAAATTATCAGTAAAGAGAGGAGGTACACTAGAGGAGCAAACTGCGATTCCGGTATCGCAGCAGTCCAAAAATAATTCGATCTCTGGCTGCATGTTTTCCTATACATCAATGTCCATGTTGAGTAGTTAGCCACATGATTACAAATTCACGGGGAAATATAAATCTTACCAAAGGAATAACCAATTTCTTGCCAGAAACTTTAGCTTGATGGGCGAGGATCTTGTTGGTCTTGGAGTCTACAGCAACGACACAATTCCCACTACTTCCTCGAGACGGATGCCCTGGCAACATCTTACGATGAATTAACGTCATGACTGCTCCCTTGTCAGACGAAGTGGTCGCTCTATGTTTCTCTAGCAACGGTTTCAACCGCACATTCGTAACAACACCAGCTTGCATAAGAATGAAATCATTTCGCAGTAAGGCTTTCGCGTCCAAATCCCGAAGAGCTTCTCCGAGGGTGTGGGTGTCATCTGAAGCGACAATTGTGATGGTCGTCGGAAGTTCATACCAGCCACTAGAACTATACAAGATTCTCCGTGTAGATTTTATACAACACATTTTCAATTCAATTTGTGAATAAATCTTACGCAATATATTGCTTCAACTCTTCGATATCTCTCGTAGAGTAAATAATAATTTCATGCACACCCGAAGACGTCAAGGCTTCCAGTGCGTAATCAATGATTCTTCTGTTGGCTAAATGAAGAAGTGCCTACGGGAAAAATTTGTGATATTAAATAGACAAATGCTTGTTAATTCTTGATTACAAGAACACAACATACTTCTGCTTTAAAAGACGAGCTATTCCCGAAGATATGTTGTCCGAAATTGTCCGCGAGAACGACCGCCTGAAAAACATCTTGTTTTGGTTTCTCCATTTTCGGCCCACTCATCTTTTACACCACAAGATGATAACTGTCGAATAATTAAAATTTATTATGTATACTCTTTGAATTATCGAAACACGTGCATTTTAACAAGATAAATCAGCCAGAAAATTACCACAAGTGCCAGCCAAGTGACGCAATATCCAATGCCAACACCGGGATGCAGGTACTTTAGGTACTCCGAAAAAACTTTAAGGCGTTTAATTAATTGAAAACGCTTCACACTCAGCTAGAACAAAATATGCTCTTTCCAACTGTCAAGGAATCTTCATTATTTAGTTATCTGCGATGCGAATAATTAAATACAATTCTAATCGACTTTCCAAAACTTCACCATATGAATCTCTATATTTTTAAAAGTGCCACAAGTTCAATTTTCGCGCACTTCCCATTGAGCAAAGTGGACTTGATGGGGGCCCATCGAGCAAAAAATCCACATGACGTCTTCCTAATTTAATGAAACGTTTTGGGGTCCTCGTGGTACATCAGAAAAGTTTCCATTTAAGGGATAACGTTCTCAAATATTTCTAGAGTTCAACGTCTTCTGAGTTAATAGTTGCAGGAAATAAGATTTAATTCCAAGCATAATTCACTCCTGTTGGAGCTTTCAAAATTGTTGAGTGGCCTTTCGATTGTTGTTACTCTATTGAATTTGTGTATCGAATTATTGCGTACATAACAGCAGTCTGACTATTGAAGAGCCGAAAAAATGTCAGAGACCCATGAACTCGAAGGAAATATTGGTTCGAGGGGCCTTGGAGACTTCAAGGCTGAATTTCACGGCTCGACAGAGAGTCTTGCTGGGGAAAGCATTGCAGACTCCAGCATTGTTGAAGGGCCAAATATTGTGGAGGCATTGGAACAGAATTTCAAGGACAAGCGAGATGAGTTAATTACTCCTGGCGGGGTCCTTTGCACCCCATTGAAGGTCCTCAAAGATGTGGCCTTTCAGTTCGGAGTCCCGATTGAATTGACCACTTTCGAGGTTCATATGCCAGTTGAAGTCTATGGATTCGATACGGTGCGGAATCGGGTCACATTGAATGTTGGTCCATTCACTGGTACGCATTATCATTCAAAGTGTCTTGAAATGTTATGGTGCCAAAATTTGTGTAAAGCATTCTGGGGCTATTTTAGGACATGGAGAATCAACTCGGCATCGGATGGCTGTTCAGCTGGCTGCCGCTGATTTACTGGAACAGATCAAGAAGGAAAGAAAAGAGGCTGATATTGCTGAGTATGGATTGTTGGTTGGTTGCCGCACGAATCCGATGATTTATGATGATTTGCGAGAATTGTGCCGATTGGAAAAGCTGGCAGGGATGCCAGTTTACACTCAACTGAGACCTTCAGAAGTTAACTGTCGAGAGCTATTTGCTTTTCGATGTACAATCGGAGGTTATCAGACAGTCGGTAATTGCTTTATATTGAATCAAATATATCGCTTAATAACAAAGAAGAAGAAGACAGCAGAAAGTCTTGGATTCAATTTGTTTATGTTGCCTTAGGAGCGAGCGACAGCATATTCTTGGCCAAAAGAATCGCTGCCCGAGCAATGTTTGAGATACTGACCGATGAGACCTACCCGGATGACCACGTGGCTGCTGGCAAAGCCTGTCTCAGTGAGAAGGAATTTCGAGCGATGGGAATCAATCCTGTCAAGTCTGCACGGGTAATATTGTCTTAACATCAGTTGATGCAAATTGGTGTGCAAACGAATTGATGATTTCTTTTCAGGCAAAGCGACGTATCCAAGGAGAACAATTGAGCACTCAACTCGGTAGCGCTTCTAGTCTCGTCCGCCGGTCTGATGTCGGTGTTGAAGACATCCACGATGACGATTTCGCTGAAGAGGAAGATACTGTCATTGTTATGCGACAGCAGTTGACAGCCTTGAATATCAGTCAAAATGACAAGCAGCCCAGCTCCGAATTGATGGAAGAAGGGGATGTGTGAACCTTCCTGACGATTCAGCATGGATATCTCCTACACATTTCAATTTGTTCAGCTCCAATATTTCAATTGTCTTCAATCTCTAGATTTCTCAAATGTTTTCATGTGTATGGAACATGTAATACGTGTAGTGCATTTTTGTAGCATGTATTTTGCAGTGTAGAAGCATGTCCTTAATTTTATTATTCCTGTATTAAACAGCCATAGAAAATCTCCATCTTCCAATGTTCCTGACACTCATTCAACTTTACCCGAAATGCAATTAATTGAAATTAATGGCAATGCGATGAAGGATTGATGAAGGATTGATTTTCTGATATCCGCCGCTTCAACTCTGTACCATTTGTAACGGTCATTGACAATCGTCTCGTTCAAATAGCCAGGGTCACAAAATTCGAATTTTCTTGATGACGTCATTATTGAATGATCCAGAACAAACTGTTCAATTCAAACGCTTTTGTCAGCCATAGTTGTATGCTAATATCTGCTGCGTCCTTTCCGTCGAATCTGCAATATATTGCAGATTTCAAACAGAATTCAAATAAATACAAGGCATTCTTTCCATTCACAATGTACTGAGCGACACGAGGTTCAGAATATGTCATTGTAAGGGACTCCTTTGCAAGGTCCTTCAGTCTACAAAGCACGCAGCAGAAAACTCACCTTGCGTTCTCTTTATTGGATCGTGCAATAACTCTACATATTTTAATTATTCAACTGTCTCAGAGTTTCCAGTTACTTCCAGTGAAGTCAGAAGCTTCGTGCTGAAGCTTCTCCTCGACCACTTTGGAGTAATACAGAGGGACTTGAGACGGGCATTTGATATAAAACTATAAAAAAAACTAAGAAGACAACGTGTGACTGAAAATACACAATTATTTTATGCCATTTTCTCATAGAATATAGCAAGCTTACCAGAAGACTCCGCTCTTCAGTAGTAAACAAATCAGCCATACTTAAGCCAAGCTCGTCAACTTGCATGGCTAAAATGTCATGTACATACGTACTATGTGAACCTTCAATTGACAGTGTCCTCAACTTCAAGGGTTCCAGCTTTCAATTCATGACACTAAGCTCACTAAATTCTGCATATTCCAAAGCATAGAAGTTGACGTTAACATTAAAAATATTCGCACAGGTCACCAAGTGAGCTGTCCTTTCGCGCAGCAATTCCTATTCTCCAATGCTAAACAAAGCCAAAAATGAGTTGTACATGAGTTGTAGTATAACATCTTGATTGGTGAGCCCAGACCAACTGTAAGTGTCAAAACTGTTCTAAAGAGCTCAGTAGAACACTTTAGAACAGTTTAAGTTGAAATTGAACTTATTTTGGTCCCGAAGATTACAAAAAACCGAAAGGGTGCTAATACTTTTGCGGCGTGAGATTTTGGGACCTCTTAAGTTATCCCCTCACAGAAAGCGACTGGGTGGGGCGATTCACCCCAAACTTTGGCTCCGCAAACTAGGATAAGTGCTTGGACTTTGCAACAAGTTTCAGCCTTCTACCACCCACTATGCACCCGACAAAATGCCAGAACATTTGTTTGTGCATGGTGCTAATAATATTGCCAAGGTACTGTAATACATTTGCTATCTTTGGTAGATATTCTCACCGTAACTGAAAGGAGGACGGCTTACGTGAAATGCCTTACTTAACACCTATGATTCCGCGCTATTAATATGCCATGGGCAGCCATATGCAAGTGTAGAGGGTACAATAGGGTGGTAACTTACCATGCAAACTTGGTGTGCATGGGCGGTGTATGTCGAGGCATTTCAGAAAGAAAATTGAAAATCAAAATTGAATTTTTATTGTGGGATTTAACAGGGGTTTCAGTTGCAAAGGGGGGAAATTTTTCAAATTTCTACCAACTTTCAAGAAGCACTTTTTAGGCACTTTAGACCACTTGGAAACTTTTACTTTGAGCTCGAAAATGAGAATTGAATTTTTCTAGTGGGATTTAACATGATAAATTGTATGTGATCAAAGGAGAGACCCTTGCTAATGCTTTTTCCTTGTCTCATGCCATATCCTACGTCTCATGACCAATTCAGACGCCACTGCTCAGGAGGGAAGTTATTAGCTGGTGGTAGAGCGACCAATGAAGTAAACGACCCGGAGAGCGATTCTTTGGAATATTCCACAGCCATTGATATCATTAGTCAAGAGGACGCCCAGAATTCCAAGATCGGAGGCGAGATCACAAAATATTGTGGCATATCATGCCACCTTATATTCTCATCTGTATGTTTATATTGGTCTTAGATTGCAAAGGTGATTCCAGCACATTCCAGTCCCTTTTCAGTTCGTTATCTATTTCCTCCCATACAAAATTGTCTCTCTTCCAAGGCCCTTGCTCTGCCAAGTTCAGCGGAGTACTCGTAAGTCGGAGAGTAGCCCTCATCAAGTCAACATCTCAATAAAGAGCGGCCCTAATTCGTGACGTAAATTCATCTCTCTTCCACGTTTATTCTCTCCGGCTCCACACACAATCCATGTATCACGCATAGCTTCTGCGGTCCATCTCCCAACAATCAACAACAATCAATCCAGGTGGTGACCAATATTAAGGCCACAATATTCGGCTCCATCTTGAGTTCACGATGTGATTTCAAAAAGTTGTCCTCCGAAACCTCCGCTGTCGAACAATATGCTGTACGTGTGCATGCAGTTATTGTTTCTTATTTGTTGTCTTTGAATATGCATTTCATATGGGACACGCATATGCTCAAGGGTCCAATGGTAGTTATTCTGCACAAATTCTAGTTATTATTATTTATCTTAGTACTATTGATATCAATAATGGCTGAGGAATATTACAACCAGCATAAAAGAATCGCCCTCCGTGTAATTCTCTTTATTGGCAGCTCTACCGCCAGGTACTAATAACCCTCCTGAGCAGTGGCGTCGGAATGGAGCATGAGACTGCTGGTGAGATTTTAAAAATTTTTAGGTTGCCTCTTGAGGCCACCTTTTGATTCCAGGAACACGTTCTCTGAACTCTCAGCTTTCGAACGGTTTGCTTCACAATTCATTATTTTGGAAGATACAGTCTCCCAAAGTTTTCAAAATGGCCTCGTCAGGAAACAAACTACGCATAATTCGATGACTAACCATGCCAATGCCCAATGAGTCCATGACATGTGTTTCATCTCAGACTAGAGCTCGCCCGTCCTTCCCAGCAGATGGAGGTGTGCACGCGTACGCTTAGGGCTGAGGTGACATCTTACTATTGAGGTGACATCTTACTACTGAGGTGACAAAGTACTAGTAGCTACGAACTCCCGGAAGGTAGCCAACCGTCAATAGTTTACTGGGGATAAGCTATAAGAGTACCGATTGTTAGTCGTAAGAATGAAGTATATACACATCTTGATGTAGAAGGATCTCTGGAAGGATCTCTAGGATCTCGCATATTCTGGAAGGATCTTTAGGAGACGGGTGCACACCCTAAGATTGATGTCATGACGTGAGTTTCACCAGTTCTATACGGACGTTTGCGAGAGGCTTAGACTGTTCTCGCACACCACCCATCACCGATACGTTACACCTTTTCATGAGAAAATTAATTTGCAAAGATTGCAGGTTGACTATTGCTGTATTAAATTACTCAACATCCCCGTGGGATAATGCTTGGAAATGTCATCAAAGAACTGGTTATTCTTGTGTCATTGGGTTCGGAGGTTAGGTCGTATGATCTTTATTTGTTGTACATTGTGTTTGAAAAAAATAATTTTTTAGGAACTATTATCGTTCATCATAACCCTTCTTCTGTGTCCGCACGAATTACCTAGTGACATTCGAGAGAGGAGGGAAGCTTTCATTTGTGCCTTGATATTCCTCGTCGTGGAGGCTTCCGTGACTGTGTATCTTCTGCGAGCTGTGACCCCTGTAAGGGCTCGATTATTTCGTACTAGTTTTGCTTTCATACTTATTGTGACGAAGAAGTTTTGTGTGTACTCGGTATAAATTGTCGTGTATGAATGAGTACGGAGAGAACTACACAGGGGCTGTGCATAAATCAGCTGATAAAAAAGTTGGTACAACCCCCCCCCCCGTACCCCCTCCCTGATCACGTACATGTATGTATGACTTATGGAACTGATACTCGTTCTAACCCCTCCTCCCCCTAAGTTGATCAGCTGATTTATGCACGGCCCCTGACAGAATGAGTTATAATAATGACTTTTTCATAAAGTTACAGGGTCACGATGATAACTGAAGGTTAATTTACACTCGCAAGAACTCTCTGACTGTCGAATTATGATCCAGATGGGTCCTTATATAGACCCTCACCCCTCCACCCAGGGAGAGAGTTGGATGGGCAATTCACATGTCATAATTATGATGATCTGAATAACTTTTCCTTATAATTTTCAGGAAAAATTGGTCGAACTAAAGCTGGTCTTCAAAGAAATCTATGATTTTCTACACATCATGGAATCTATTCCCTGCCTGCGTGGAAATATCTCGGTTATGTGTGGATCTTTGAAGGTGTTTGTCAAAGTGCCTTTGAGTATTATTGCGTGGAAGCATAATAATTTAAGGCAAGAATAATGGGAGTTAATCTCAGTCAATTGCAAGATTCCCGTATGGAGACGTCGCTGCAGAAAGTCCGCAGATAATACGATCGTGTGCACCAAACG
>JAQIWI010002545.1:0-12129 GCA_034698825.1 Deuterosminthurus bicinctus | reverse complement strand
TGTGCCGTGTGAGGACTCATGCTCGATGTTGACAGGGAATGGGAAGGACTGGGAGGTGCTGTCATAGGGGCAAGCTTGGGGGGTAGCTCCCAAAAAATCATTACAAATGCACGTGGCTTCCACGCTCGACGGAGTCGGGATATTTAGTTGTAAGGAAACCAGCAAGCATACATGAGCAATGTTCACTGAGGCTTTCATGTAATTTTAATGAATGGCGTCAAAGTATGAAGTATTTTCTTAAGAAGTTTTGTTGCCATCTAGCGCAACAAAATGAACGTTTAAACAGTGCGTAACCGCTTTAAAGTTTTCGTTGCAAATCGTAGGAAATATTGGGCTTTTTATGGGCACATTTCATGGAATATACTCGGAGCCTCGTACACAGAAATTTCCACAGATTATTGGATATAAACAGATTTCAGCCAAAACTAGCCATCAAAATGAACTGCATCAGCAAAAGCATACAAGTGATCAGAAAATGTTGTCTCCTTTCCTTTGCATTGATACAGACGGATGTCACTTGGAAAAAAAAATTGTTGCAAGCGATGAAAGTTAGTCTTGCAGCAGCCACAGCCATAGCCAGGTTGTGTGTCATCATATTAAGAAATAACTTGCAAATTAAACCTAGAGGAGAGAGAGTGGATTGACTCCAAGTGTTCACAAAGGGTGTCCAGCTGAACATAGTCCAAAAAAATCTCGAATTCGTCACCACAAGCCCTGCAGTGCTACACTTGCTTAACTCGTTACATTTTCATAAATTAATTGGCCATGAATTCAATTGGTGATTTCTCAATATTTACAGAGAACTACTACACTTAGAAGGACAACATCTGTACTAGAGCGATAAATTTATTTGCATGCATTAGGAAATCCATTAGTATAGTGATTAGTTTGAAGAATTGACAGCATTTACTTAATTGGTTTCTATAAAATACCTGAAAGGCTATCCTCACTCAGTTTCTAGTCGTTGTTCGACGTGCTGTTTTTAGTTTCTCCAAGCGTGCTTCGCATTCTTCATCCCGTTAATAAACAACATGTTCACCAAAAGGTCGGATAATCTTATCAGAGCAGTTGAAGTGCTCGGAAAAATAACGCTATGCTATCCCATACAATGATTTCCTGCTTGCATCCGCACCACAAGATTCATCTCAGTACTTGGACACCTTAAATTGGGAAGGGTAATCAACATATCAATCTCACTCTTCTCTATCCTCTGCTTGCTTGACTTTGCCCTAAATAATTCAGCCCATATTTTGAGCCAAAGCCCTTATCTCAGTGACCATTTGTACTATTTTATTATGTTTATTGCTATGGTGACGGCAGATGTAGTCATCCGTGGTTATTGTTTCTGGATGTGGGAAGAGATCCCACTATTTGACCCACTATTGAGAAAATCGATTGAAAGGGCAGCTGGCGCTAGTTTGAACGAAAGACTTAACTTGGCATGGTTGGCTCAATGCTTGTGCTCCATGGACTAGCCGCGGGATTCGTGCTGAATTTGTTCCTGCAAGTTTCGTGGTTGTAACTTAATATCCGTGAAAAATCAGTTGAAAATTTAAGAGCACAGCGTGTTCTTTCGAAAGAAAAAAATCTGTGGTTGTATGTCGTAAGGAATTTCTTGTTTCAGTGCAAAGGTTTTCCTAATCACACATTTTTCACCAGAGACGCAAAGTGCGCTGAAAAATTAAAAATTTGATATGACAACAACTCACATAAAAATACTTCAAGGAATTCTTTTGATCCCCTTTGGATAGCGTGGATTGAAATTTCTAACCTATCGTGATAGTAAGGCCCACCATGAAGATCTTGTCAAGTTCAGCTTAGAATATAAGATGAAGTCGTAGACTGAACAGTGAAGATACCAGATACTACGTTGTCCAACACAGCTGCCACGAAAACCAAAGCTGTCCCATTCTCAATGAACTTGAAAGTTCCTTTTGCTTGGCGAACAAGCCGTCGTGTGGTACGCAAGGCTCCTAAACGTGTCTTTCTGAACTCTCGCGCAGCTTCAATTCTCAGCTCCTCCAGAAAACTAGTAGATTCCTCCTCAAGATTTTCTGTCATTCTCAATAAACAGAAATTTCCGATTATTAGTCCAGTCGAAAGTAATACAAGAGATATTCTTAGAATGACGTATTTTGGTTCCATGCTGGTCACTTAAATTGCAATAAGGAAGGCTCCAGCGCAGCGGGGGCATAAGCCAAATAGGCATGCACAAATGGAAGACAGCTTCTTATTTCATCGCTCAGAGTGTTGGTGACGAGCTCCAAGTACACGTAAACTTGTCTTCGTTTTCTCCAACTGAGGTCTCTGAATGCGCCGATTCTAATTTGTGTAAAGGATGAATATAACAAGAGAATTGAGTTGAAGCAAGTCAACATAAAGATGTGACTGGTTACCTGAGTGAGCGAATGCATAAAGTTTCCACCAACACTGGCACAAGCAATGAAATTCCACCCATGATAAAATACACTAAACCGATGTGAAATACTACCACATCTACGGCTATCAAGACCGCGAATAAGACAAAACTTGTGGTCTCAGCGTCTCTCAAAACCAATGAAGGCAGCAAAATTGGGATATTCAGATTCATTGATACTAATACAAGAAGAACCAAAGGTATAACAAACTTGGCCGATTCAAGAACTAAAATGAAGAAAAGCGGGCGTGGGTCCTTTCTTAGTCCACTACCACTACGTTTGTTTTTTGTACCAAGAAGTCGCAACGCCATATTAACGATTCATTCAGTCTGTCTTGATTTAATGTTTTTTTTAAAAAGATACTTAGAACAATACCTGCAAACTTAATTTGTAGCCGAAATAGTTTATACAAAAACCAGCTGTACTGCCTTCTCTTCGTTCGTAGAAACCAAAAAATAGACAAAGCAAACAACATCATGCTCATTAATACGAAGAAAAATACCCCATCAACTGTAAAACAGCCAGCCTGAGTGATCAGAAGCCCTTCATGAAAGATCATTGTCGTGTGCATGAGCACCCTTAGGGAGCATGCAAATATCACGTCATCATCCAAGAGGGGAGGGAGGGGGTCAATGTGTGGTTACGGGATGATGACGATAACGGGGGGAGGTTGCACACATACGATGACGTATTCATTAAATTTATTCCATCAAAATACCAAAAATTATCCAAAACAATTAAAAAAACCATTTTTCGTCTCATCTTCTTCCTTCCCTAGCGGTGCAAGCCGAAATACGAACTGTATTTTTTTTCGGGCCCAAAAATTTCTGTACAAAAAAGATAGAACCGTTGTTATCATTGTTTTTGAATACTTTTGGCTGTGCGGAAAGCAAGGCTGTTAATCGGAATTCGAATTACAATTACAATTCGAATAAATTACGGCAATCCGATGAATTGGAATCGGAATTCGAATTGGTAACGTCCGATTTTCGGTATCGAAACTTGAATTGGAATTTAAATGGACCGAAATAATCTGAATTGGAATTCAAATTAAAGTCCAATGAATTCCGATTTGGTACAAAGTACATTTTTCTACGTTTTATATACGACTCAATAGCACTTTCGCCTGCTGACAATAAGAAGATGACGTTGTCGCTGCATATTATGCACAACCAAACACTGCATAATCTATAGAACAACGTTTTGCAGCGACTAAATTCTCAGGGTTAGGAATTAGTATGGGAATCGGTATTAGAATCGGAATTCGAATTGGTATTTGAATTGATATTGGAATCGGTATACTTGTCAGGCATCGGAATCGGAATTGAAAAATGTTCTTTCGAATGCATTGGAATTAGAATCGGAATTCATGTAAAGGGTATTCCAACAATTAGAATTCGAATTGTAATTCATATCTTTCCGATTAACAGCCTTGGCGGAAAGAGATATTTTTTTAACACAGCCAGCAAAACTTCAGTATACACGTACAGTTTTCCTTAAAGTACAGCTAGTTCATGCTCTCTTAAGGCAAAGTACGTAAAGTAATAATCAGGACCAGTCGCGTAACTACCGTGTAAGAATGTAAGACATGTCTTACACAGAATTCAGGTTCAACCCTTGAAATAAGCAAAATTAATTTTAAAAAGCAGTTTTTTTGTGTTATTAACATTATAGGTGTCTTACACAAGAAACTTTCTGTGGTTGCGCCACTGATCAGGACCTGTTGATAGTTTGATTAAAATACTTAAAACTGAGTATGTTAGTCATCAGTTTAGAATCATGGACCTACGCATTGAAAAAATTGTAAAAATGCAGAGAAATACAAACAACATTGGAGTAAACTGATGCGGAAGAAAATACAACAGGCAACTGTGTACTGGCAAACATTCTTTACATTCTACAGTATCTTTTTGCTTACTTTTATTCAGTTTCTTATCTTACATTGGCAACGCATAAGTCATTTGTTTGCCATGTAGTTCTACAAATTCTACTATACGTTTCTCTGTTACTTGTATTCGGCTCTTCAACGGCCATTCGCAGTGCAGTAGTCATTCCTTGGTCATTCAGCCAAGGACCTCACCAGCACAATCCCATTGTCACGGAAGAACGTGATGGTTTCGACACTGATGTAACTCTGATAACTGTCCATCAGGAGCAAAACTGGGTCTGCCACAGTAGGAGCAACACTGTCCCGGAAATGCTCGAGCCGTTAGAGGAAAATTGGGGCTCTTTAGTACCCGGTAGAATACGACAAGGCAAGAGACCCACGAGGGCCTTTACTCACAGCTTCTTCTACGTCAGCTCGTCGTACTGATGATGAAAACTGAAGTTGCGTGGTGCATATTGTCCATTGGTATTCATTCGAGCAACCAATTTAACACACCGACCACGTTCACACGGTTTGATGACGTTCACTGAGCGTACTCCTTTGGCTGCCAATACCTGTGGTGGCTGATTGTGGAACAAACAGGTAACGTAAAAAATCGAACTGATGCGTGCATTTGGACAGCTTCAAAAAATAAATATGGATGAGACACTTACGGGTTTTATAGTTATCCCCGTCTTATCTTTTTACAAATATAGCAAAAATAGAGTAAATGAGATAAGAAAGCCAAAGATTTTCGCTATTGCTTGATAATCTAAATCGTTCTAATGATAGGACTGCCGTCCCTCTTTTGCAACTTTGTTAAGATTGCACAGATGCTTCAGAATTTTCCCTCGGCAGTTTAACGAAATTCGGTTTACTTTATTTACTTTCTTAACTTTTCCTACTCATTGTATTGCTCCATCTTAGCGTTCGAACTGGGTAAGGCCCGTTGAATAAAAAATAATAATGAGTATCCCCGTCTCGTTCATATTCAAGATTTTTCCATCAGTGGTCTGGTGATCCCTCACGGCCTTCTCCAGGTTATCAAAAAACCGGTTAACAGCGAAGGGGTTAAATTCGGAGACTCGCTCGATACTTATTGGTGTAGTGGTTTTTAGTGATAAGTAGGGATTGCGCTCCAAAATCGTTGAATCCAGGTGTAGCCGGCTGTTTTCTTGGCCAAGTTTGATAGGATGGGCAATGTTCTTGCGGATTAACAGATTAAGAGCTATTTGCCCGAGTGCAAAACGAGTTACGTGGTTAAACCTACAAAACTTAAGCAAGAATGATGCATTCAATATCATGCATATTGTATGCATGATAAATTGGGTGCATGAAAAGTGTTTGCTAAAGTAACTTAAGTATTTTTAATGAGAATGTGTACGATCGTGACAAGAGTTTTAAATTTGAGAATGCTTATAATTTGACTAGGGTTTGCTAAATGACTAGAATATGTAAATTTATGACAGGGGTGTTGATAATATAAAATGATGACTACAGAACTTACACTATGACTGGTTTATAAGTGTGAGTTTATGATTAGAAATGATGCGAAAGTGACTTGGAAAGTGTTTAAATGACTAGCCACTTACTGGCGACTCATTGCCAGTAAGTATCTTTGATCTCGTTTTCCTGAGTCAATGTGAACGTCGTCGTTTTAGTGGTTACAGATAGTGCCCCTTGTAGCGCCATAGCGTATAGCTAGGCATTTTTTAGATTAGTAGCATAAGGGTACACGTTAGTAGTTAAAAGATTTTTAGTCAATTATATAATAATATTCATTTAACTCACTGCTTATTAGGACCATTCAAATAAATGAACGGAATTTTAAAATAAAATCTCCAGGAACTACCGTCGGTCATCTTTCATCGAACATTTGTCGTCGGTCTTAAGTCGTCGGTCATTTGTCATCGAATATTTGTCAACGGTCATCTGTCGGCGGTCAATCGTCGGTCGAGCAACAGTCGCAAAGTAACTTCCGTCAACCTTTAGTCTGTCGACGATTACTCGTCGGTAATTTGTTGCATCGAGGAAGGATCGGCGGTCATTGGCATATATGTCTGTAAGTGACAGAAGTGATGGCACGCGGCACAAATATTGCATCATTATGCGGGGAAATAAAGGGCCAAGATTAACACAAGAATACACCTTCATTTATTAAATAATGGACTGTATGATTTTCTACAAATTGGTTTAGCTCTGACTGAGGTCTTTACACTTCGAGCTCTCTCATCAATGAATAAAATGACACGAAGTCCTCGTCGGCGTGCTCTCGTAGTGAGCCCTTATTGGCTAACACATCACGATGGCATGACGAAAAACTACAAAATACAGGGTGAGCCGGAATTCCTGTTACATATGTTTGGCATCCCATAAAAACCAAACGCTGAGCCGTCCACCATTGATATTTTTCGTGCATAGTGCTTCACTAATGTACGTTACCTCGCTATGAAACCAGTGGCCTAAGGGCATTAGTTCCGAAACTGTACAGGTCGAATCATTTCCACGGTGGTTTTGTGAAGTTTCAGTGATATGAAGAAAAATTATTTTCAATTTTCAAGTATTCTTTAACCGCGAACTACAAGCATCTTTCGGACTGTGATACAACGAAACAGTTACCCATATCCTGAAGTAATCGTGAAATTTTTTTCGGACGGCATCTTTCTTGTACAGGGTGGCAGTAACGCTTGAAGTGAGCATACCTCCACTTCTAACAAAACCCTGCCAATTTAGTGCATAGCCGTGCATATTTTGTAGAAGCAACACGTTGAATTTCCACATATGGCGTTTCCGATGTTGCTAGGGAATAACCTTTCAAATTATGTAACATTTGGTACCTAGCTCTATCTAGGGAAACAGAGGGGGCTGAAAAACAAAATTTGCTGTATAAGCGGTTCGCGGGTTGCAATAGCAGAATGTCGCCATTTACAAAATGGTCGCTAATTTCTACCAATGTTATGGTAAATCGGTAAATCTTTTCGGCTTTTGTAGCTAATGGACGGGTAATTTCAGCATAAAATTATCAGGGTATGAGCTTGGAACTTCAGCCTGGTGGCGCGGCGTTTTTATGGCAAGGTATAATATTTTGCTTTGAATTGAAATTTTTACAACTTGGGCCCAGGGTTCAGACAAATGACAAGGTTTGGGGGATGTGATTATGATTTTAGCTCAAAAACACTAAAAAGCAACTAGATAAGTAATATTAGAAGTCAGCGAAGCTTCTATCATCTTTTACACAACAGAAACCACAATGACTGGTTCTGGAGTCATTTTTGGCCTTACGTTTTGCAACATTGTTTTCTCTACATTTCACAAGATAATGTCCCATAAAAAATTTCAAGTGCACAAAGTTATTGACCAAGACCTCGGGCATTGACAAAAAAATTGGCATGTGAAAATAAAAAGGTCTTGAAAAACTGTGGCCCAGTAACTTGAAACGCTACCTGCGAACCGCGTTGCTTTGACTTGGCACATATGTTTGACCACAGGTCATCGAGTTGGGTCACTAAATAAAAATGGCTTTCACAGAGTGAACTGTAGGTCCTGAACCGTCACTGGTAAAATTTTTGTGAGGATGGGTTCGGCCATTCGGAAATAAACGGCAAATATCAGTGTAACAGGAATTTCGGCTCACCCTGTAGCATTTAGGCCAGGGATTGAAACGTTGCAACGTTTCAACGTTTTCAAACGCGTTGGTTGCAGAAAAGTGTAACAATTATTACATGTCAACGCTACATCACAAAATACATGATATAGGAAAAAATGTAACGTCACTCGGACGACGATAAGTCATTTTCTTCAGTTACAGTGTCCATGGATATCTCTCTATGAACATAACACACAGAGAAAGCAACAGGCCAATTCCAAAAAAGGAAAAGACGGCATTGAAGTTTTCCAGGGCCATTGCGCTCCACGAGTTTCCACTATGGAGCGGAGGGTCAAAGTTGCGCCAAATGGCTGCAAGGTTGGCCTTCCTGAACAGTGCATCCCGCAACTCCATTTTGTTTAACTTTGCATGATCCTTCAAGTTTGAGTTTACTCTCATAGCCATACGAATGTCCAACCAAAAATTCATAACGCCACTTTCGAATAAATTCGCCAGAAATCTTTGAATCTGTGGGACAATGAAGTTACCTTGCACAAGAAATGGTGCGCGCATGGTAAAATAAGGTAAATTCCCACCATTCAAAACATGGATGTTTCTGCTTTTCATGACGCTCCAAATTTTGTAAGCCTTGACTTTGACCGTACTTCCTGCATATGCATACAATACTTCTGAGCTCGTCTTATAGTTTGAAACATTCAATCGTTCAGTATCATTCACATGAGTCAAGATTTTTCTAAACTGTCGCAAAAGAGCTGATAACGTTCCATTGCAGTCGGCGTAAACCTTCAAGTAGTCATCCATCTCAAGGTGAAAAAACGGTGTCCAAACGGGCCCTGCTGAAGTCACAAGGACCTGCTCAGTATCAGACAAAATTGGATATTTTTCTATCATTACAAGTTCCTTCATGTCTTTGGGGCATGATGGTAGAGACGGAGATGTGAGTTTGCTGACCATGTTTCCACTAAAACCCATCCCGAGAAGCATAGCCCCAAGTGCCCACAGGGTAAGGATCAGAACAATCTGCCTTGAGGCTGAACGTATTATTTGGCTGTGACCGTAGAATCGTTCAATCAAAAACATTAAGACAGCAGGAGCCACTGACAGGCATTTTTCCCAAAATGACATCCTCATTTTAGCTGTCATCGCGGCGACTGTCAATGTCAGAAATATGCAGGCTCCTGTTGTGTATACCCAAGTCCACATGTCATAAGCCTTGACGAAAGCCATCAATCCTACCACATTCGTTCTAGCAATGCAAACAAAGCTCAACTCTTCATAACTTATTACGTAGTTGACAACCTGAAAGCTCAAGAGGTTTTGGCGCAAAACGTCAGGAAGGTTGTTCGTACTAATTACGAACGCTGCCTGTATCACAATAATGATCGGCTTAGCAAATGATTGGCCTTGCTGGGTCAAAATTGTCATGTTAAAACTACTAGCCATTTCATAAATAACGCAGTAGCTGTAATGATGCAGGAGGGGCTTTCCAAATTTACAAATTCCTCCAGATCCAGACGTAATAATGAGAGCAAGTGCTCCTTGTAGGTCTACGTGAACGCTTTCGTGGAGCTGACGAATGTAAGCCTCTTTGAACTTTGTTACTCTGAACAAGAACGGAGCTGATCGAAGGGCTTGCGCAAAGCCAATAACGTTCACGTCATGTTCATCCAGAATCAGCATGAACACGGCAGGCGAGGAAATTTTAACGAACTTGGAGACCATGCCACTATTATCTATTGACGTAAATTCCTCCTTGTTCATAAAGAGTATAACATAGTTAAATGGAATGTTATACGCAGCTATGAACTCCCAAAAATTTTTAATAGTGTTGGCTGATTTTGAAAAAGACGTGAATTCCGAAGAATACAAATTAATGAGAGTCTTAGTGTGCTTTGTGAACAGCGGATGCGGTTCTATTTTGACAAATCGTGGGTTTCGAGCAGGTTTAATTCTTAATTGATACCAAGTATCTGCAATGACCGCGCAGTTCATGGTTTCGGAGTAAAGTCGGATATATTCCGTGTATGTGTCTTTGTGGCCATATTTGCAACCCCAATTCAACATGTAGACAATGCAATTCTCAAACAAAGTGAGCAGCTCAACTGTGGCAACTGACAAGCTTATGTCAGTTGGGTAAGAATGCAGCGCGATAGAAGCGCCCACAAATATTCGTGCCAGGCCGCTTGCAGTCAGAACGTTTAACACAAGTTTCATTCTTTGCTACAAGAACTTCTGCTGTTCAGTCTTGGTGGAAAACATTTTTAGTCTACAACTAGACTCCTACTGACGATAGAACAATGAAATTCTGGACAAAAGATTAGCAAATTGGTTTAAATATTTAATGGATGAACGACTTTTTCCAATATAACAACCTTAACAAGCTAATAAGTTACTTCCCCACAAGGTTAACATCACGCAGCAAGACACTTCAAGCATAAGAATGATGACCAATAAGAAGGAGACTTGTCCATCATGTATCCAGGACCTTTGTAGAGCTGTCGAATATAAAATTGAAATACAATTAACAAAGTCATCTACATCCGAAATAATCCAAACAAATAAATTCGATCGGTAGAGCACAAGAAAAACAACAACTTACAAATAAAACTGAAAATTAACAAGCTCCTCAAGCCAAAACTTAGAAAAACTGAGGAAAACTAGTTGAGTCATGTCGTCGCGGCAGCAGGGCTTACATGGTCCTTGCAGTGTTCAAGAAATCCGGCACTTGGCAAGGTAACTTTGCAGCGAAGACATTCCCGGTCGTTAACAAGATGGACAATAAATGGAAATTCAATCATTGCATGGACTGCAAAAATGTGTTTCCGAATTTGAGTTCTTGTGGCAGCGTCATACTGACATTGTCCGCACCGAAATGGCTTCTCATTAGTGTGGAAAACACAATGCCTCTGAAGGTCATCTAGGGTTTGATAATGCTTGAAGCACAATGGACACTGGAAGGTTCTGCCCGAAGGATTGTGAAGCTTTTTAACGTGTCTCTGTAAGGCGTCCTTTGTAGTGAAATATCGGCCACAACCGGATGATGATGCTGGACAGTTCAAAAGCGTTTTGTGACGGTACATGTGCTTTTCCATGGCCCCCTCATGCTTTCCATTGTATTCACAGCCCTCCACCGAGCACGGAATCTTTTCATTCTTCTCTTGGTGGACAAACAAGTGGTGTCTTAAGTTACCCGTAAAGGTAGTACTGTAGTTGCACTCTGGATTAGGACAAAAGTGAATTTTCTTTGAGTGGACATGTCTGTTGTGTGCATAAAGCGCTTTGGCACTTGCAAACTTCCCCCCACAACCTGGATGATCACATGAAAAGAGTTTATGTGTATGACTTTTGTTGAAATGACGGTCAAGCTCGCCCGAACTCTTGAACGATTCGTCACATTTTAGATAGCCGCACTTGAAGTCTTCCCTGCTTGTGTGACGAAGTACGTGGGGCTTGAAATTTTTCTTCCGAGAAGCTTCAAAGTCACATTCAGAACAAGAACATGTTTTCGATTTTCTCTGAACTTTTACTGTTTGACATGACAGGACGTCATTTAATTGTGTCGGGAAATCACGTCCAGAACGAGGTGAAGCAACACGCTTGTGATCACTCTGCACTTCAGAAGCACTTTGTAACGGTAGCTTAGTAGCGTACATCGCTAACTGGTTAGGTAATACTTAGTTTACTGATTATTTTCTAATTGCTTCAATTTTCAGTCTCTAGTGTGTGCACGGCAAAGCTCCCTTCATTCAAACTTAAAATGTGAGCATTTTAACTTGGACTGAAGACAAAATGGGTTGTCACAAAAAATTGCTTTAATTTTTTGCACTGAGACTTAATCAATTGTAGGTAGCAAGTATCCTCTAGCAGTTTGAATCAGATTAGATGCAGAAGTCCAAATGATTCAAAATTGCCACTGCTGGATGAGTTACATGAACAGTTCTTGAGGCTTCTATGGGAGCAGAGTCAAGGATGTCTCAAAAGTCCCTCACATGCTGTCAACTCTAGCAACCCACTACACAGTTGCAGCCGCTGCTGGCATGGCCAGAGGCGTATTTTGGTCTCCAGAAAGGGTCGGCTTAACCAATGACTAAATCCATTGTTTTTGAGCAAGATTAAATCAAGTGGGGGGTCGGTTTACCAGCACCATTAAAATAACAGTAGAGTAGTACCGCATTCAAAAGACCCATAATTCGTAAGAATATCTGCCTACTCACCTTTGCCGAAAGTCCATGGGTTCC
>JAQIWI010002544.1:0-12129 GCA_034698825.1 Deuterosminthurus bicinctus | reverse complement strand
GCGCTTTACTGCGCGAGCAATACAAATGTACTGCATTAGCTTTCCTTCTCGTCTTTGTTGAAGTTTATCCGAGCCTCTCTTATCAGCAAAAATACCTATGAGCAGATGGTCACCTACGTTTTTACGCAATTCAAATCCCGATTACTCTTGTCAGTTGCCACCACGGATCCTGAATAGAAGAAGTGATCAAAGCTATTGAAACTTTCTATATTCTATAGTACAAAGGCATGTGGATGCGTACACGTGAGCTTCTGATTTATACTCTACGCGTACATACGACTAGGACGGGTGTTCTACAACTTCAAGTCAACATGGGTTCAAAGCACTGGAAATTTTAGTTGCAAAAGAGTTGCCTGTCTGCATCAAAGATCCTACCCTTCTGCGTGTAGAAGCGCATCTTGAATGCTGTCCTGGTGCTCCTGCTGCCTCGGCCCATCCAAGATTAACTCAACCTCCTCATCATTCACACACACTCGCATGTCCTTCAATGGCGAAAGTACACTCCTACTAATCCTGTTGGTTGTATCTTCTTGACTAGCTAGACTGATCTCACTCAGATACAGGAGTCATGTCACCCAGCATTGAGATTGGGGAGAGAAGCTACTGAAAGTTAGAGAAAGTTTATTGATACAAGAGCAGGGACATGCTGTGTTCGGATATTAGAGGAGCTCTCTCACAGCGGCATGTGATTTATCTGTCCTGCTTGCTCTCTCCTTTCACCTTGCGGTGAATGGAGCTTTTCTTCCGCAGGTAGGGAGTAGAATTCTTTGCTTTCTCTACCTCCACTGGAGATAGTTCAAATTTTTAATGTTTCCTCAACATGTTCCTCACTACTTTCAGTATGATAAGATAAAGCGCTTTCTCCTCAGAATTCCCCTTTATAAACTTCAATTCCGTATCTAAATAACGACATGGGTGGGTACGTATAAGGCTGGACGTTTATATCAGAAAATGCTGAGCATTGCCAACTCGGTGCTAATATTTTCCTTTGCAAGCTTCACTACTTTCCGTTAGTGAGTTTGTATGTGTGTATGTGGATGTGTGCCTACTGGCTGACCAGAGCGGAAAAAGGCGACGTAATCTAAAAGTATTGTGAGGCAGAGGGAATAAGTAAGACGGCCACTGAGGTCCGCGTAGTGGAGACAGCCTACCATTACTGCAGATATATGGGAGGCCATACTTCGATTAACTCACAGTGTTACTTCAATACAAATAAAACGAGTTACAGCCCTACCGCCACCGACTTTACCACTTTCCAATGTTACAAGCCAATTTCAAAGCTTTCCCTAGGGAAAGTCCAACTTCCATTACGCCGCATCTTTTCTAAACTGAATCGGGCCAATATGTGTGCAAGTCAAGAGCCGTCGTAACTTGTTCTAATTTACGGTAATAAGGTCAGATCTTGTTCCAGCTAAATAGTCAAGGTGAATTCACAGTACAGCTGTCTTATTGCCTTAGTTAAGATAATGCCTCCCTCTCCTCCGGCACTAGTCAGAAAAACCAATAATGCCAAAGAGTGGACAAAATGAAGCCAGCTCACATCAAAGTTCACGCTCTAATAAAGAACAGCGAAGGGATTTCTTCCATCGTAGGCAGTATCATGATGTGGCCTATAGCAAGAAAGTCAAGTGTGAAGTGGAGTATGAAAGAAACGGAAGACTTTCTCATTTAACGCTCTCATACGGAGTATTGTACGCAATAAGTTTATTCATACGCCACACTTTTGACACTTTCAGGGAAGCTGTGCTTGCTTTATCGCCCTTGTATGTACGTTTGTATGCTGGCCAGGAGATCATCTAACACGACAGTGCAGTGAAGGCAGGTACAGAGTAATTCATGGAAACTTGGGAGTGATATAATCACTTTATTGGAAGCATGCCACCTTGTTTCATTCTCAAGCAGACACACACGCTTTCATAAAAATCCTCTACTCTCTTACACTTCTCTGCATACAGCATTCGCCCAGTAATTTATGAGACAATTCCACATTGTCTAACTGTTGTTTACGACACTCGTGCCACACACTACCTCTCCACGCGTATGGCCGCAAATAATAAACCAGCGTCCCCATCCCTATATACATATGGCTGATCAAGTGCCTTTGTTCCAGCTTATCAGTCTAGCTTCATTCTGTCCTCCCCTGTTAGTAGTAAACGGCTGATGGAATTCCTATATTTACAACACACCTTTTGCAAAGAGGAAAAGGCGTTTGCTTCTATTGATAGAGGCGTCGTATTGTGCACGACCCCATTGGGATCTACCAATAATGCAATGACTTTGAGTCCTCCACATTCTTGTAACATTGAACTGCAGATAGAATTCTGTGTAGTAAGCTTTGTACTCTTCATAAGAAACATAACATTGATTTCTACGCTACAAGCCTTGCAGAAGTAACGAGGGCTTGCGGTAAAGCGACACAAAAGAAAGGTCAGTATCAAAGACGGTTTGTCCACCAAACTCTAACATAAATAGAAAAAAACCTCACTTGAATGTAAAGACAAAGAAAAATCAAGCCGTTTTATTCGAGTGTTATTGCGAGGGTATTATGTAAATGGGAAAGCCAGGAGGGACTGAGAGAGGGGAAGGATTGTAGGAGCGTCTGTGCGTGTGTGTAAGTATGGGAGAATAAAACAGGGGGAGTAGTAGACCGACGTTAATAATGGTGAAAGCTTTGGGTTAAAGTGGATTTTTTCTTTGGGAGAGAGAGTCAAGTATGTTGTGTGCTCAGAGGTTCCAGTTGGCTTCAGGTCTGTGAGAATAAAAAAGAGCTGTTATTATCTTCAAGAATACTGGGCCCCTCTCAATGTGCAACTACTGCTGGTGAATACAAAAAAGTTGCTTTGATGGAGCTCTCTATTCCTTTGTCTTATCATAACATTACACGCATGCCCACCTCCTTTTCGCACAGCATGTATGGATGTCTGCATTCACAAACAGTAGACAGACATCTGTGGGGAAAAATAAGGAGCCGAGCTTTCACATGTATTACTTTCTTGTGCGCGTCATCATAATGTATGGTTTCACTTTCTGTACCATTCGTGCGTGTGTGCTAGAATCGTAGTAAGGAAAGGTTCCACTAACATTATCACAGTTATCTCATGAATTGACCCATTTTCCTTCCTTCGCTGCTCACCTTTCATTCGGATAGAAGCCTCTTTTTGTGCCCTTTAAATGTTTAATTAGAGCCCGTCCCACTGGCTGTCTATCTTCAATTCTCCTGCTTCAAAGCACATCCCAAGGTACTCGACTCTGTCCGGAGTGGGGAGAGATGTAGTGGAGAAAGAGAGGCAGGACGTGAATGATTTCATAATTCATTGTGACCACAAGACAGTTTTGGATGGGAGCTGAAGTGCTACTGCATAGGCTCATAATACACAGTTCATGTTCATATATACACAAGGACCATCGTATATATTGCAACGCTAGCATCGTCTAAGGATGTACACATAACATACCGTATGTTTGTGACCGTAATTTATGGCGGATGCTTATGTTTGCTAGCGTCAACATGAGCCACATAAGGAGTGAGACTTTATTCTGCGTAAAGCAACTTACTGCCATTTCTCACCAAATGACGACCAGCAAGAAGGAGAGAGACATTCAGACACGGCTTATTAAGCAGGTTGCATACCAGGCCGAAAGCAAGTGTAAATGTCCAGTGGCCCATACATGTGTAATTACTCGGGGTGCACACACATGTGTCCGTGACTTATTCCTCTCCCCTTGCCACAAGAGGTTGGCACAACTTTCATGGAGGAGAGCTCCTTGGGTCATGGCTTAAGACGGATGTGAGTTGAACAGTTATGTTCTAAATCTAGCTTAAATTATGGGCAGGGGTAAAGTCATTCTTCCACATATTCATTGCCTTTCTGGCTGGAAGCGACGGTGGGCACGCGAAAAGTTTTCCATATAAATCTCCGTGTGCGCATATCATATCATTATCGTCTTGCGTAGTAGTCGTCCGTATGCATCCACACGCTGAACAAGGTAAAGCCATCGTTGTTTGTAATGTATACCTTGAATGTATGTGTTTGCTCACGGTGAGACTGCCACTCTAACCATAAAGGAGGACTGGAAGAGGAGGAGACTCTTAATGCGTGCTAGTAATGTCAATGGCTGATTATTCGTGCAAACGTGTCATAAGGCTTGCATGACATGTTTCCACCTACTTGACTCTGAGCCCCGAAATTTCAATTAATGCTCCGCATGCTTATGAAGGTCTCGCTAATTAAATCAGATGGGCAAAGGGAGATTCTTTTACATTATTCTATTAGCCTCGCGTTTTATTACACCTTCACCTTTATAATTGGTTTGTACACGCTGCGGGCTGACGTCTAAACTCTCTTGCTGCAGTTATAATTGAGCCTTTTGAAAGCTAAAGAACGAAATCTTGTTCGCACACGCTTAGTTAACAATGACACACGACGGACAGTGGATCCTTTATGCAATCACGCATTGCTTTGGTGCAAATCAGCCACAGCAATGCTACAAATAAAGCAATACAACTCTCTAAAAGGACAGATCTACGACAGAAAGTTGACTAACAATGGAATGGACTGTTGGAAGTGGGGCAGGCAGGATGTGAACATCTGCTGGTTTGAAAGGAGAGCTCCTGCACACCTACAGCCAGCTCAAGCTCACTTCTTCTTTGTTGTCGGTAAATTAAGGAGTAAATCCGAACAGCATTTGGATTTTAAGTAAAGCAAACAACAGATTCCATCGTCAGCAAGTCTGTGTTGAGAGATTATGCAGAGTGGAGTGAGAGTGTTGGTTTGTGTACACAGTGACTCACTCACCTAGTCAAGCTATTCTTCCCGTTCAAATACACAGGCAGGAGAACAAAACTACGCATTTATTGTGAGGATAATAAAGGCTTCAAGGAGGGGAGAATTAGAGAGGAGGAAGAAATTTATTTACATGCTCAGGACATATCTTTGAGATGATGCCGTATGCCTCGTTGCACCCGTCAGGGACATGGAGATTATGTGTTGTACGTGAGTATGTGTGCGTGCGATGAGAAACTATCCTTTGACTGGCAGGGACACTCTTATTCTTTTCTATGAGCTGTCACATTATAGGACGCGCTACAGAGGAGCTGGTCATGTAATCGATGTGGACATGGACCATGGGAAATGTAACGCTCGTGCTTTGCTCGCCAAGTTCTTCCTCGCTCTCTCACTCTCTCTTCGCCTCACTCCGTTCGATGCGGTAGAGTGAAAGCATTCAAGGACTAGCCGCTTGCTTGCTCATCGTTTCTCTTCAGTCCTTTAGTGGAAGTTTACATTGCCGTGTACCTTGGCAGGGAAGAGTTGGATGATGCTGCTAGATCACAACCCAGAGTGAGCTTGGTCACAACTCACACAGCCATCTCATGCATGAGAAATTGAGAATGAGAATTGGATGGACGGAAGGCTGGAGGGAAAGAGGATGGGAGAAAGTAAATATTCTACCATCTCCCGTGCTCCTCACTCTGTAATAACAAGCTGTATATACGTGTTTAGTCCATTGTAATTACTGTCGAATTTTCCTAGTCCTTTTCCGACGAATTAAATCATATTGACCAATGGGTAGAGCACATACTCTATATTGATTCCCAGCATCAGAATTATTTTACACGGCTATATGACTTTACAAAGGAGTCAATGCGAGACTACAGAGGCTTGATTGACGTAAGCCCATGCTCCATGCCTTCGCTCACTCGCAGTCCTGTGTTTGCGCCTTCGTGTGTAAGTAGGAGGCAGAGGAATTTATAAGCCATCAAAATTCACTGAAAATAAACAATGAATTACCTTTCAAGCAAGTTTATGATTTATTTCCTCTTTCGGGTACTATTTATGTACAATACCAACCGTCGTGTTCAGCCTTACAACCTTAGAACCAGAGGGACTAAACTCGTTTCCAAAGCAGCCGGACCTTTATCATACAAGCTGCATGTTTGCTGTAGTGATACAATCAGGAAATCACTTTCAGTAAGCACAAACTCACAAGGTGTAATGCTGGAGAAGGACACTGAACCATCTGAGAAAGCTCATTCATATTCATACAGCTTGCAATGTGAAATACCTGCAGTCCTCAGTGAACCTTGCTACAGGTGAAACTCTTCATTCACGTTAGATTAATTCCTCGATTTATTTTTGTCAACTTAATTACTCTGTTGTTGAATGAAGCCATAACGAAGAAGAAGAAAGTGCGTGCCGGCCTGAGTAGGGCTACTGTATTATTGAAACTGCAAAATTATTCTCTGTGACCTAAGAAGAAATCAGGAGAAATTTTTATGACTTTCTACATTTGGTATTTGGATTAATGAAGGCCGCCATTTTGTGCAATATATTCTAGAGAAATCAGCCATTTGTATACGGCACACACAGTCACACATAGATATCCCGGTACTGTTTTTACGACTCCCTAAAATTATGTGAGCATGAAATTTTGATGAAATCAATTAAGAACAATTCATTCTATTCATTGTACTCACTACTGCAATCTATCATTTGCTTTCACTGGCACAGCTTACTTAGTACTAAAATTAAGCCTAAAAAATTATCCCTGAAAAAAAACAGAAATTCAGTAAGATAAAAGTCCTACAAGGATTTTCTTCAGGTTTGCCGGCCTCGATTGCAGTTCTCCTTGCGCACACAAGATTTTCTCGATGACAAAACTGTGAGAACAGTTTTAATGAAATAATCCTCTTCCTTCAACAGTCATCTTGAAATCATGCCAAACTCAATGATATTGTTTTAATTTTCAGCTTGACAAGTATCAGAAGATGAGAAAGTGGATGGAGGAGAAGGAAGTAGAAAACCCTTTCCATCTTCAACGCCAAGGTTCAAGAGCTCCTCGTTGTTTCTTTGTGTGCAACAACTATTGGCTGCGGTCCTGCATAGTCTACTAAACAACTTTTGATCTCATCCATAATGAGCTAGTTTGATGAGAGTAATTAGTCATGGAAAGAATGCTGCCAATTAAAGTCGTTATCAACGTTGTTTTGCTGCAGAATAAACATGCTCCATCTTGATTGTTTACATGCATAATTTCACTTGACATTTTATCTGTTTGTCATAAGGGTCTTTGATGCGTACGAAGGAATCATATGGAAAGCTTGAAATCAGCATAAGCATATCTGTGTGCCCTATATGGACAAGGAAACATTGAGGAAAGGCCGCAGTGCGGAAAAGTGTCACGGGCTTATGGAAGTTCCACGTGTGGCTTTACAAATCATAGAAGAGGACGATATAATGGAGTGCTTATTTTGTGCGTGGCCATGTTAGCAGTTTGTATAACATGGAGGACCACTGTACAAATGCAAACTAGCCTCTGAATGAAAGCTATGAAATGAAAAGCGTGAGTGTGTGAGGGAAACTTTAGCTCTATAACATAGTATAGGCTCATGATTATGTTGTTCTCTTGCATAATAAGGGACCTAGGTGAGCCATAAGTTACTTTCTGGTTGAGTGGAGAGCATGCATAGAATTATTTCTGGCTGTTGTTCCCATCATTGCCATCAACTCAGCTGTAAAAATTCTCGATGGCTGTAGTCAGAAGTATGTTTGAAAGTTGATAAAAATGATAATAATTTGAATTGGCATTCTATCACTTTTCACGGTACACTGGAGAAGGCATGCGAGCGAATTAAGCTTGCTTTTTCCCCACCCTAACCTTACACTTGGACAAAGTATGGGAAATGCTTAGGAAAGGAAGACGAGTAGTATTTCCTGGCTTGATTTATAGCGCTCATGACGCTTTCAAGTATGCATCACGGAGGATTGGAACTGGAGAAGCCTTGATGGAGGCATGGACTAATAGGTATTCCATGACTGACTGTGTCATACGAGCGCACTCGACGCATAAAACACAAGCTGAGGGAGCGAGTACGGAAGGAAAGAGAGGGAGTAAGAGACAGGCTGCTTTTACCGCTGCCTCAAGTCTATCTTCATCATTGTCACATGTCCGGGCGCGCCTTGGTAGGGCATTTGGCGCCTCCTCACTGACGTCTCATGAGAATGAGATACTCTGCTGTGTGTTTTTATATGTAAAGAGAGAAAGCCTTTAAATTTTCCCTCTTCTCCACGTCAATCCTCGCAACATTTCTCATCGTCATCTCTCTCTAAAACTCCTGTCGACAAAGTCCTACTACTCTAGAATTGCAAGTTATTCTCACCTCGCTGATTTCTATCTGACACACTCGTCACCTAATTATCCCCCATCCCATCACTATTCCCTCCACACGCTACCCACCATGTCTTCTACACTTTAATGTCGTCATATACTTTAACATAGACACACACAGTAGTAGGAAATATGTGCTTCTATACTCCATTGTGAACATATAGCACTATCATCAGTCTTCACATTGTAAATTTTTAAAGTCACAAATTGGAGGATTGGATTCCAGTCAGGTAATCGGCCACAGAGTGAAGTGCAGTTGTGGTTCGTTTTCCCTTTTCTCCAACACTCATTCTCTTCCTACTGTATGTGGAATATCAAATTAATGGGAGGACAGCCAGCGGGGTGAGTACAATACTAGAGGGAAATTTGGGGGGAATAAATTCAGTGAAATATTTAGTGCGGAGTCATTGTCCAAGTCCCACTGTCTTTCCTGTGTAGTGGAGTGGACTAAGGTTGTACCTTGAGCACATATGTGAAGTAAGTGTACTATTTAGGTGAATCCTTGTCCGTGGAGGAGGAGCAGATAGTTATAGAGACTAAAGAAAAGTACGGGGACTAGAAAGGTAAATGTATAGATGCTCTGTACCTGTGAATGTGTTGGAAGTGAGACACGGAATTACATGTACAGTTCCTGTGCAATTCGCGGTAGTTCAAACACTTTCAAAAGCAGCCCGCTCACAAGAGAGGCCATTGGAGCTGTAGTGATAAATTTTGTGAGCCGCGCGATATTTACATGTGTGCGACTATACACGAAGAATCTTGTCTTCTTTATCCTCCGGTTTGTATGGGAAATTCTGTCTAATGATTTCTAGCATTATGAAGAAGGAAGGCTCCTTACCCTATATATAGGTATATATACTCATTCACATTTAAAGGGATTTTTCTAATTCCTTTGTCCACCATTTTGAAAGTGTACGTAAAGCTCGTACAAATTGCCATGCTTTGAACGTGAGTACCTAAATAATGCCGTACGTCGGCTTATGTTAAACGAGGACTACAACATTTGGAGGCGTGTGTATACAGTTGCCGTCTACTGGCACGGCTATTTAGGAATTCCCGTGCATCCTTGTTTGAACGTAAAAGAAGTAGAGGAAGACCTAGTTTGTCCCGTCACGTGCTCCCCATAAACTCCAATTCATTTACTTGAGATGAGTCTCGCAAAGTCCCTATGGTAGATTCCTCTCTACTCCGTCTGAATGCCAAGCTTCTTGATGTGCCTTGCCATGACTAGCAGAGGATTTTTGGACCTTTGGATTGATCGGTTGCCAAGCTTTGGATGTGACGACGATTGTAGTGCTGGCGTTTGTTTAGTGATGGACAACACAATTCTAGGTTTAGTTACTGCTAAGGATCAGGCGTCAAAGAAAGAAAGTAGCTGACATCAGGGGAATTTAAAATATCACAGATCACAGCAGGAGCGGGGCGCAATGAATACAGTAAGGGCGTTCCACATGATAAAATATTCGGAATATACATACATTTAGACAC
Source organism: Deuterosminthurus bicinctus (assembly GCA_034698825.1). Classification (NCBI taxonomy): domain Eukaryota; kingdom Metazoa; phylum Arthropoda; class Collembola; order Symphypleona; family Bourletiellidae; genus Deuterosminthurus; species Deuterosminthurus bicinctus. The sequence continues at coordinate 2,475 of JAQIWI010002544.1, read as the reverse complement.
TATGCTTTTGCTCGGAGCAAGGTAAGCTTTGAATGCATTACTGAAAGCATTATTTGAGCACGCGGATTTCACAATCGTGTTACTTCTTTGCATTAAACTATATGCATATGATGAGCCTTGTCCCTCCATCAAATTTTTCTTTGACTGCTGTGCTGACAGAGCGGAATGGAAGTTATGTTGACGCTTAAGTAAAAAATATTATGTGGAGAAAGTTTATTCAGTCCGTTGATGCATGCAATGAGCGAGAGAGAGAGAAAGTGCAAAAGAAAAAGGAAAAACATGATTTTTCTTTGTAAAACTCCAGTTCACCACTCCTTACAGCTGACTGACGTTCATGCCCGCCGTTGTTATTGTGAGGAGCCAACTTCCCAATTTTCCATTCAAAGTTTACAGCACACGCTGGATTGGCGTCTACATGCAACCAATTGAGACGTAACTAGGAAAAATGAGCTTTTTCCTTTCCTTTCTAACTTCCTCTCCGCTTTCTTCTTTAATTTTTCAACGGGAAACTTATTCCTTGAACGTGAGACAAACTCCTTTTCTATGGATTGGCTGTACGGTCGTGGTGAGTACGCTTTGTGAGCACAAGGCCCTTGCTTTGATTGGATTGGAGACGTTAATGTGGGATCTTTGCATGTGAAAAGTTCAAAGGACCATTGCTTGCTACAAATAGGAGGTCTACGAGAGAAACGTACTGCGGGCACAGCAGCACTTAAGACTTTTGACACATTTTACATGTTTGACGGCTTGGTTTTGTAGCTTGTCCACATTTGAATGGACATGATAAGGTCGAGCTCGCGTATTCGTACAACCATCCGCCCATTTGAAAGGAAGCTTAGGAGAAATGACAAGCTTAGAGGTCTATGCCATTTAGCCAGAGCACACGTACATATGACACATGGTTATTAATAGTGAAAGAATTTAAGCTGGTTCGATTTTAAGGCTCATTAGGTACACAATTGAATTCGGAGCGGTCGAGTGAGCATGGAAAAGAAATCGGCTACACTTCTGACTACTCCTTCTACTTTTCTTGTGCTTTACCATTCCTACTTCCCAAAGCCAGCCAAGAGTTCCATAAATTTCTCCCTTTCCTAGTAAATGTCCCGCAGTTCAAAGTTGGACTTGGCAAGGACATTAGGTAGCAATGCAATTCGAAAGCGAGCATGCATCCAGGGGACAGTTGATGTTCTGAAGTGAGGATTTGCGGAAACATTTCAGCTTGGATAAATGTCTGAGTGTGAATTTCTACTGCCTTTCTTATGGCAATGCACTTAAATTGCGGCTATACCAATTTACAATTGATCACCGTCAGTTGCATGTTTGGATGCAGGAACACGCTAAGGTGCTTCCCCTATTGACATCTCAAGATCGATGTGAACAGTTATCCTGACTTAGTCCACACACACTTTACCTCCCACTGCCATTCAATAGAGTAATTGAGCCGAGTTAAAAGTATTGATTTCAGCGGGAAGAGAGAAAATTTACGAGGCCATGAAGAATAAAGCACAGTCCCTAATGTTCTCTAACAGATCCTTTGCCCACACGCCTGGCTGATTTATGACAAGTGGACATTTCAGTGAATTCCCTCATAGGAAGCCTGTGGTGCGTGAACAGCAGCAAAAACTTCCTCATGACAATGGAACCCAGTCGCATGTTCGAATTGTATGACATTATTACTGGCTTACATGACGGAGCTGACCGTATCAATTTGAGTATGAAAAGTGCATTTTTTTAAGTTGCTTGATTATCTTTCCTGGTGTAGGAACAGTAAAAGTAGCGAGCTGTTTTCAGTTTGTACCCCAAGTAAGAATTTATTCCTCTACAAATTTTCCTCCTGTGTCCCAGTCTGTGCTGAATGTAAAAATTTTATGAGATGTCACACTGATGGAAAGATAGAAGGAAAAGTCGGCAGATTCGTCCCAGTTAGGTTACGCTATGTTTGGGTTCTTATTTACACCAGGGCTGATGCAAAAGCGACCGTATGAGCCACTTTACTGACAATGCACCCGACCTCTTCTCTTTCTTCTTTCTATAAAAAGACACCTCCGAGCTTGCTGCAATATCCCTACGTACAAGCTTCTGCTCGCTCGTAAACTTCCTCCTGTCTCATTTTAGTCACATAAACAAGTTCGCTGCTCTCTGTCTCTCTCTTCAGAGCCAATTCCGTTCTGTCCAATTTTATCGCGATAGACAGTGAACAATTTCTTCGGACATATAATCTGGAGGAGTCAAACGCAGCTTACTGCTACTAAAAAGGAATATTTCAAATCGTCATATATTGAATAATGAGCCTCGTATTTCAATCTCACACACTTCCACCAAATCGCTTTCTTCTGTCCAGATGCTTACTTTGCGAGGGAATAACAATTGATAGTGCCTCCTCACTGCATGTCTAGCCCTTCATTTGTTTAATAGAACGATAACACTATAACGTAATGTACTATTACTGTGGCAAGCCACTTAGAGACAACTAGA
>JAQIWI010002543.1:0-12132 GCA_034698825.1 Deuterosminthurus bicinctus | reverse complement strand
CCTCTGTCAGTTATCCACTTGAGACGACAAGTTGAGGAAGTACTGTGGGAAAACCAGCTGCTGGTTCCAGAAAAACTTCATACTTATTGCACACAATGGCGCTTGTAATTATGAACAATTGTCTTTAACGAATTCTAAATTACTTCTTTTGGCATAAAAGACATGAGGGCGTGTTGTGAGAGATAACACGACTCATACGTGATATCTATAAATGTCAACACTGGCCGTAACAATGTTTCAGGTGATTACGCCACGAGCTTTGCCAAAAAGTCCTTGAGTCCTTGACTCAGTCGGTACTTCCGTGTGTTGTGAAGAAGAAAGGTTAATTTTACAACAGATAGAGTGATGAATGATAAAAAATAAAATATGGAAAAACTCTGTCAAGATGAATAGTAGGCAGATAACAAAGCGAGCCATCTTTCCGAGGGGAGTTCGGAAATATCTCAGGCGTAGAGTCACCTTCGGTTAAATTTGCCCTGTGTTTCCCTTTGTGTGGTTGGCTCAGGAACCTCATTTAAGGACTGGATGGATCAATTGAATGCTACATGCGTTTAACGTAGCACGGATTTTCGCGTACAGCTCGTTTGTTCTGCAGATGCGCTCAGCAGAATTTCGACGAGAACGTGTCAGTCGGCACGAAACTTTACATGAGTCTCATTGCCGTTTACTATCTGTTCCCCAGTCTGTTCCACGCAAGTTTCATCATTCACCGCCAGGACATACTGAGCCTGTCGGCTCATATCGTCAAATTTATTACTTATATTGTGGGTAAAGCTGCACTTTGGAATGGTTTTGAGAATACACTTCATGATTCACCCAATTTATATTTTTTAAATTCAGTAAGCATGGAAACTGGCTCGAGAAAACTCACGCGACTATGCCAGTTCTTCATAGTGTACGTCTTCTATGCTTTTAACGCAATATCCAGCCTCTAAACGATCTACGCTTGTTTTGTTCTAGATTCACCTGAAATGGTCTCGTCAATGTTCATGGACCGAAATGTATCAACCACTATAATTTGCTGCTTGTTCCAAGGTTACGTGGAATAGATATTTCATAGCCAATGTTTTCTCATTGTCTATTTCATCTTTAGGATACTTATTTCCAACCTGGTTAGTATTAGCGGAAATGAAGTGAGCACAGTTATCATATTGAAATAGAAATGTTTATACGACATTGATCTGACTTTTTGGTTATTTACAGGACGTGGATGAATCCAACTTTCCACACGAAGTCTCAATTGTTTCTGCAGACCTACAACTCGATTCTATTGCTCATAAAAATGACGTCCGATGTTTTCTTTTCTTTTATCATGCCATTTGGAAAGCTACTTATGACTGTAGTTTATAATACTGTGCACGTACAGCGCAGTCAGACATGATGGCTTCATAGCTCTGTGGACCGGAATGATGGGGGTTATTATGACAGTCTATATCTAATGATGGTCTTTAGTAGCCTTGCAGAAGTTAATCTGGTGTCAGTCAATATTTTGCAAGAGCTCGGACAGTTTGGGTATTTCAATAGGACGACAATTTTAGGACGGAGACTACGAGCTTTACGAGTTGTCAAGTTCTGGATGAGGTCCAGCTACAACGTGGACAAACTGCTCGTGCTCACAATGATGAATATGATGTTGCAGTCATCCATAAGTTTTCATGTTGCTAATCCAGCAAAGTAGGTATTTTTCGAACTTGGGGCTAATATAGTAAATTACGGTATAGTAACTAAAAATTTCGGATATAATCAGAAGAACCCGTTTGTACATAGACATGCTGGTCCTTAAAATTTTTAAGAATTAAGTCTTCGAAGGGCAGAGCTCCACACAGGTTGTTTTTAACACGGGATAATTTTAAACTTGTAATGTGAATGTACTTTATATTGCGTCCAATGTTATGTCTAGTATAGTATTGGTAATAACAACGAAGGCACGGGTCATGAGCAGCAGCTCAAAGGACTCAATGAATAAATCAAATCAATAACAAGGAAGGGTTAAACACCTTCAGGGATTCAACTAGGAAATAGTTGTCAGTAAGAGCATATGCATTGTGTCGTATAAAAGGGAGATTCAATGTCAATTAAAATCAGTCTTGCTTTCAGACCCACTCGTGATAAAACCAATCTAACCTGTGCATTAAACTCTCATCTACCATACCCCATATCCATATTTCCTCCATCTAGAACCCACTGGGGCATTTATTCCGTTTGCAACTTTTCGTGATTACAGCATTTTGACCTTTGATAATTTGAATGCTATACGAATTTTTCATGTCGCCTAGGCCACGAACACCTACACTTGCTATGCAGCCACGCATTGACTACTCAAAGCGGGAGAGATGTACAAATCCTCTCCACATTAGAAACCGACGTAGGTGGTGGTGGCATCTGTTCCTGTGGGTTTTGATCCATTCCCATGTTATCCCCCCCCCCACCTCAGTATTTGTGGGTACTTCATCGGCTAGTACTGATAGTCTGTCGCGGCATCATTTCACAGGTCCAGGAGTCCACCAGATCACTTCGGTCGTACAGAGGGGAGAGGAAAGTATTTTTGCTCTCTCCCACTCAGGACGAGAACGGTCACCCATCCAGGGTTAATTTTAAACTTAATTAAAGCCCCGTTTATTACAGGACCGGCAGTTACATAATGAAGCCAAAGTGAGCCACAGCGACTTTTCTATAGCTTACATACCTTGATTTTTTCATAACATTAGTCCATTGTGGCAGTCAAACTTCAAGGGTTCCATATTGTGAGCTTGAAACAGGTGATCCGTTTTGGCTAGACTTTGAAAATACAGGCTCGAATTGAGTAAGTAAAGTATTCGTGAGAGCTTGAGAATGATTTCCGGTTATTTCATTATGGGTTATACATTTTCAATGGAATCATCAACGTTTCCACTCCGCCTGCAATGGATGCTTTTGTAGCGTCTGAGTCCCCTGAAATTCTGTGACTGGCCGGAATTAAGCTACCTATTCTGACTTCTGATACGAATCGCTTACGGGCCTTGTCATGGAAATGTTGAGTATACATTCCATAGTGAATGTTTCCTTGTTATACTATTTACGATCTCTACTGGTTTATTTCCTTCTTGGGTAGTCTTAATCGAAATCATCTGCGTGACAGCAGAAGGAACTCTGAAACTGTAGCTAGAAATGACGGCGTATTTTCAAATCAAGAAAGCATCTTATTGCATTTAATCTGAAGACGTATAGTTCATAATGGGTCCTTAACGCCATGACTTCCGACTTATCCCTCACTCAGATTCATCGTTCGTGCAGGTAATCTACTATTCCTTGGTTTTGTGCACACAAAGCGCTTTGTGTGCACAAAACCAAGGAATAGTAGAATACCTTTTATTATTACTTTTATTATTACCCCTTATTATCATTTGCAAAGCGCTGTGAGGCTCAATGGGTTCGTTGCCTTCAACGTAGAAACAATGCGCTCATCTTAGCAACGTGTCTTTGGTCATCTTCATCAACACTCTAGCCAAAGTTTATGAAATCTCTGCAAACTTGAAACTGCTACCACATCAGTTATGTGTCGGTCGGAGCGACAGGAAATTGTCCTGAAGACGCCTCCGCTCAATGCTCCCCGTGCGGCTTTGGATGAGATGAAGCTACTATATTGACAAGCTTCTCGTCCTAAGGATCATAGACACAATTACGTCTACTTTAATTAGTTCTCGTCTTAGCAGGAAACCCTGCACATTTAGCTGAATAAACTGACAACTCGGCATCTATGATATGCCTGTTAGAAGCCAGAGTAATGTATCTTGAGTGGGCTTGTAGGCGTGAAAAAGGGGTTGTGTGACTATACAGCGTCATGGCTCATCATTGTGCTTTCACTCGCTGATTGTATCCGTATGTTCAATCTATATAATTATGTGGTGGTGTGATCTTTAGGCGGAACCGGCTTCAGAACTGTTGTAGACACTCTCCATGCATTCTAAATGAGGTATCTTTGATGATTGAACACATCGGTCCCTTTCTAAAGCTGCTGATCTAAGAGGAAGTGCATTTGACCCAACTGAATAATACACGACTCTAGAGTACTTACCTCATGCCTTGATCGTTGATCCTGAATCACTAAAAGCCAAAACTTGTTCATAAATGAAGAGCCAAAGACTAAAATTAGGGTCATCGCGATTCGGGTAAGTTCTAACAAACATGTAAATAATAATGCATTAATGGACATCATTTGAGAAAGTTCGTTTACACATTTCCTCAAATAAAAATCAATTACTGTCCAATTTAATAACACCTTTGAAGCTCATTAGCAGCATTACTCTTCATTAATCAACATTGAATTGTTTTGACTTTTGAAGATGATTAATAATTTCTCTTTATGTGTAAGTCGTGCAATTTATTACTTTGACAAGGTGACACATTTTTCCCGTCGGGATTGGTGCACTAATCAACTGTGAATGGGAAAATTCTGGCATTTTGATAATACGTCTTTCATATCGAAGCAATTGCTACTGTTGCGAGGAACAATAAAGATCACAGTCTTGGTTCGACTGATTCAAAAAAAAAATTATGGTAGTATAATACTTCCTGTAATAGGCATGGTCAATCTAATGCAAGATAGCACATGTTGACATACAGTCTGAAAGGAGGGTGACTTCTGGGTGGTCTCGGTATCTCTCATGTCACAAGTATTGATTCAGTTGCTTGTATCCGCATGTACTCGGAAATGTAGCCAGATTTGGAGGAGGACTGTCTTGTAGCCATTATCGATGACTTGAGTCTTCTAGTTGAACTCCCTCTGAATCTACGGAAGAAGTTGAGATTCACAAGCTTCTTAAAAACTATTGCCGTTGAAGCCTGATTATTGTGTATGCCTTGATGCCCCATCTAGAATACTCCTGTTTCATTAGCAAAGAACTTTTCTACGATAAGAATAATGTGGAGATTCGCTCGGAGAACTGAATGTGCAGTTTTTAAACCCACTCATTTCAAGCAATTAATCACTTACGCCATTTCATCAACATCATTAAACCTTTTTGCGATCACATTCCTCACCCACTGTAGAGTCTATCGCTCTCCTGTCATCATACAATTACAATGCGTAGGCACATATTTCGTTTAAATGGCTAGCATCGCCACAACCAGTCAAACGGATTCCACTATGACCCCAACGAAAACCAAAGTAATTTCTATGTTGAAACCATATAAATTGTAAATGCCATAATGCTCCCTACTGCCGCGTACCCGTTTCCATGCTGCAGGTGGTTGATAATGGGTTACTTCTAAGGGGATAGCTTTCCATGACGTCTTGAATGTCAAAAGAACTCCAGTCAAAATATACGTGAGTCAAAATTCAACTTCCGTTGCTGATCCGGCAAGTATGTAACCATATATCGTCCAGAGTACGACGTCAGTAGGAAGTGGTGAAAGCTTCAGCAGAGGAGGTGGGTGCGTTTCAATCTAGTACGTATGGCGTATGGCCTTCGTGATTCTGTTTGTGAAATGTGAAGTACTCCGTCTATATCTAGACTCTCACGGAGCTATTGCGTCTCACGAAATCCATGCACAACTCAGGGCAGCGTCTATTGCTTCTTTGTTGTGCACAATCGCCCGGAATCAACGTCGGCCGTGTGATAAGTTTTGTGAGGACAAAGCTGTGCTAATAGATGATTTCGTAACCATGAATATGTTTCAAAGAAGTTGTTAAGTTGTCTTAAGTAAATGGATTTCTACGGATACAATGCAGCTGACGGTGTCATTAATCTTGACATGCAGGAATTAAGTTGAGAAGTCTTTCTCTACGGTCTCACAATGAAGATGAGAATCTTTGAATGGCTGTCTCAAAGGTTTCTCTGGGTCAATCCAAAGAAATTCCTCATGGCACCGGATATAGAATTCCTTCGGGGAAAACAGACTGACTGCTCATTCACACAGACAGACAAGTGGCTCTGTGTGATGTGTTCCAATTTATTTCTCTCTCCGCCCAAACGTTTGCTTTCACTTCCTACACACGCAGATTATTCCGTATAGTTGTCACTACTGTACAGAATGAGCACGGAGGGATGAATCAGTTTACTTTCTTCACTGTTGTGTTGGACTACCGGAGGAACTTGCTGGGTCGGAATTGTATTTCAAGATGATGTTTGTGTGTGGATGTATGGGAAGTCGTGGCAAAGAGCATTGGAAGAGGATCGCGGATAAATAGGAAGATACTGACGTGAGTCCTTTGCTACTCTACTACCATGCTACTCGTTTTCAAGTTGTCCTCGAGTTTGAACAGCCCTTCGATCACTCTATTGTATTCCTCCTTGTACACACAAAATGACAGCATCCTAGCCGCTTTAAGTTCCTCCATATCGATTTTCTCCGTGAAAAAATTGACTTGCTACCCTCAATCTTATAATTTGATCGCACGTCCCGAGTCTATTTGTTACGTATGGGAATTTTAGATCTTACTAGTGTTTATTGTAGGGTAAGGGTGAAGCTCTGCTCATTGTTTTTCTAGTAGTGTAGGTATGTGTGCGTGTGATCTACACAGATGGGCTGGACTATGAACGTGTCGGGTTGTTGCAAAGGGAATAGCAAAGAGATGAAAACAATTTGACAACTAGAAATTCTACTTCAACATGGCTGGTTGGATTCTTTTCTCTGACATGGGAGATCAGGCTGTAAAGCAATATCTGTCTTGCCAAGAGCAACATGTCGTATTCACAAGGGAGCTATACAACAATTTTGTACGAGAGAGTGAAACAATGAAGCTATTACTATGGAAGTACAAGGCCTTTCTTTTTCCATCATTCTTCCATGTACAATAAGCCACCTCCCGCTTCACACATGGTGTTTACCCTAAGCATATCGAAAAATTTACAAAGTAAATCTCTGACTGTTATCATAAGAAATTGATAAGGAGCGGCAGGAAGATTCCTTTGAGACGAGAAAACGGAGAGATATTTATTCCAAAGTAAAGCATCCTTCGTCCGCCCAGCATTTGCGTCCTCATTATGCACTACAATGTACAAAGATGACAATAGTGATTTATTAGGACTTGGCCTGTCTTGGCGTGCACACATGATTGTTCTAAGAGAATTCTCAAAAAGGCGATAACGCCTTGCACATATCACACCGTCTGCGAATGAAATGAATGGAATTCAAGAAATGTATAGTTTTCCAATATCTTTCAAAAACAATTCCGGTGAACATTCACCTTGACATTTATATGTATACGGAAGGGCATTGTATTTATTACAGGCATGAATACTTGCATGTACTTTTGGACGTAGCATTCATTATACGTACACGTGGTATTTGCCTGTTTAATGTAAATATTTTTTGGTACAGTAGATCAACATCTTGTTGATCGAACACACGCCGCAAGATCCCCTGCGTACGGTTAGAAAGTTTTGAAAATTTGTCATGGGTTTGATATTGAACACGAGAAAATCCTCAAGGAAAAAGCCCCTGCAGTCGTATTCGGTTTATTTCTCACTTTATGTACTCATGACTGTCATGGCACCAGGAACAAAGAGTTTTAAATAGAGATGAAGACGAATACGAGAATCTAACGGGCAGCCATTAGCCATTGAGCTTGCATAGAAATAGATATTACCAGCATGCATTTTCTCTGCTGTTTTCAATATTACAGTTGTCTCTTCTTGGCCTTCACTATTAACTCATGATATAAACAAACGTTTTCAACGTCACGTCGCAAACAATGATATACAATGAAATAAATAACACAATCTAGCATAATACCCCTACTCATATCGACCGAATGCCACGGGAATTTCTATGAAAATAGTGTGCGATCGGCATTTTCAATGAATACATAGAAACAGTACTTAGATTCTCCGCAGGTTTGTCGTGTGTAACAGCATATGTACAGTGCCTCATAATAGTGGGCGTAAGCGGAAGAAATATGAGACGTGTCCCAGTACACTTTGTATACTTCCACACACGAGGATCGGAATAGTAATGAAGTGAGAGCTCCCTGTCAATTTCCTTTCACTATCACCACGAGACCAAACCAGCGTCAATATTACCCTTCACGCTTGACTGGAATTTTTTTTAAAGGGAATTAGGAAGTGGGTGCTTCATTTTCATGCATTCAAGCATAAGGGTGGTCAAAGAGATTACAATTCCGGGAGGAACTTTAATTGCGAAACTTGGTTACAATGGACAATGAATCACTCTTCCGTATCGGCAGCTCACTGCGTAAAGCAGAAGCGTCGTACTAAATCTAATTGGGTGATTGGAATCTTGGGGCTAAGCTTGTTATTATTAGAGTGGAAAGCTGAGAGCGAATGATTCCCTCACTCATCCACATTCTAGCTGATATCATAGCAAGTTACCAGCCCTTTTCCTGCAATAATTATCGTGATACTCAGCTCTCGGTGCTTTCTCCGTTATTCCATGTCCCTATCTGTGCATTCTTCCATTCATTTTACCATCCATAATTTAAAAGCTATTCGAATCATCCACTTTGACTGCAGGATTACATCAGCTGTGGCAATTTCGAATAGAGTAGATCCACTTTGAATTTATTATGGTAAAAATTCCACTGTGAAAACTTCCAGATTTTGTAGATAGGAAGATGTCAAGCTAGTGCACACACTCACGCCCACCTAAGCACACGAGGGCACAATGTAGACGTTTGGGGTGCATATGTGTGCGTGGAGAAATCCTATTTTGGTCGCAGTACACATTAGAAAGGCGTCGTTGGGTGTAGTAATCTCGGTTGAATTTCCATCTGCTCTATTGCCTGGCATATCCCAGTTTCTCTTAGTACGTGCACAAGTGTGGCCACGGTACTATCAGAGTAAATCGGAGTGATATAGCTGTAACAGTAGGAGATCTAATAACAACGGGGAACAATGGCAGACTCTCGATGTGGCTGTAAGTCTATGCCAGTAATGGAGTAAAACTTGAGCTTGATTTCCCTCAGTCATTCATACAATCGAAATTGCCCCTTACAGTGTGGCTGAAATGAACTCTTACGAGCTTCTTTGGTAGTGCCGGGGCCAACTTCTTCTCTTTCTCTCTCTCGGCGCAGCGGACGTAATCATCATCATGTGCATGACTCTAAATGCTACCTCATCAAATCTGTTATTGTTTCCTAGAACAGAGCGACAATCCATGGGCATCATAAAGTGGGAGCATTAAATTCTATGCATAAAACGATCCCTTCCTTCCTCCCTCCTCCTTACGTTCATTCAAGGTTCAGTCCACATGAGGCAGGTTAGAAAATTATACGCTGACTGCCACGAGCCATGTCAATGGGGGGATTTCTTCGGAGTTATAAAAGCTATTCTCGCACACCCATCCCAAAGTAGCCGGCTTTTAAATGTTCACTATAATAGCTCTGTGTTAGTACACCATCATATAATGTCCTTATGGCAAAAAGGAATGCTCCCTTTTTCAACCTAATTGCTGCTGGCTCTGCCTACGTCGTTCCTCGTGTGGTGGATAAGTGGAGTAAATTATTCATTTCCGCTCCTGAATACGCAATCAAAATTCAGTCTAATACCCATGCAAATGTGACGGCGGGTGTGTGGGAGCCACAGAGACAGCTCATTCATGCGACCACAATGGAGGATGGCCTGTGATGATTCGACACTTCAGAGATCTCTGGAATGTCACATTTTCCATCAACTGTCAGTATACATAATGCATCGTTGGTATTTTCTAAAATTAAGCATTGAAAAAAAGTAAATAGTACCAGTATGCAAACAAGTGTGTTGAGATTCACAAGCTCATTAGGAGCCAAGTTTTTTTTCAAATCGTCGTTAAATTATGACTGAAATCGAAGCCGTTTTTCTAGTGTACTAGCTCACGTTAGCCACTTCAGTATTCAGCTTGTGCGGAAGCCAGTGACCTCAGAGTAAATACAAATACACCCACAGCAGCAAGTGAAAGGTGCGTAGTTTCTGGCATTTACTTTTCTGAAGTAAAACGGTTACGTACACAAGTGTCACTAGCACTAGCACTGATTCTAAGATCTTTTCAAGTTCACTTTAACCTTGCTTTGACATATCATCAGTCACTCCTCGAGGACAACTTTAAATTACTTCTTGCCATAGTAACACAACAGCTAAGCTGAGCTGACTAATTACGGCATTGAATTAGTGTGCGTCAACATAGCATGTAATCTTGAGCTTGGGAGCATTTTACAGTGTGATATAACATCAGAGGCTATGGAGCAAGGCAATAATATTGCCAAGAAATCATAGATTTACATTTGCATATTAACATCATGAAGAACCCAATCTGATTGGAGTGTAACAAGGAAAATCCAGTCCATTTACTTGGTTGGTGGGGAAGGGAGGAAGAAATGGGTGAAAATTATCATCAAAGAAAGTTAGTGTATAACTGAGTTATTCAAATTAGTAATTATTATTATAATAGGTTCCTAAATTCCAGCTCTTGGAAGATGTGCATAATCGAAATACTTCGGGTACGTGTATATAGCGTAAACATTAAGTCCTTCTTGCTGCTTTGTCTGTACTTCTGGAGAAACAACAAAATCTTCCGGCAGCATTTTTGTATTCTGATGTTAATCGAGATTCGTTGATTTTGTCTCTGTATAGTTTTACGTAGATGACTGATACCGCCCATCCTCACCCCATACGAAAATGTACTGACGAACAGGGTCAGAGGATTGTGTTGGGAATGAGGTAGGAAGAGGGCTACTTGAGCCGACTTGAGAAGCTTGGATATAAATCAGCAGTCCGCCCTGTGTCTCTTCTTCAGTCTTGTCTCTCCGAAGCAACCCGAACATACTGCTGAAAGCTCCAGTGTGTGTAAGATACCCCATTGAGTGGATAGAAGGCTTCCACGAGCAACAGCTTGTCTGTTCGCTACCGCTGTCATCATTTCACCGTAACAAACCCCCTCTGACCAGTCACACGATCTTGAACTGTAACAAAAAAGACAGAGGAAAAACACTTGAACGAAAGCACACGTGTCGGGAAAACTGCAGAAATAACTCCTTACCTCATTGTGAAGCTGATAAAAGCTGACAGCATCTGTGAGAGGACCTTGACCGCATCCAGTGGGAAAATCTAGTAGAATCTAAAAATCACAATATTCACACAATCCATCAGATCAAAAGTGACAAGCTGTGTGACGTTACACATCATCCAACTTGTAAAGAGGTCAAAGCGCAGAGTTGTAATAAAAAAAAGTTGGGGCAGTAAGAAGATTTACATACGTTGCGCAATAATACTTGATAGAGTACATTCCACTCTCTCGGCACACTTAAGCCCACATTAACTTGCTTGATAAACTCTGACAAGTTGATTTGAAACCACTTCAGATTGAAAGTAAAACTTGGTCGTACAAGAAGTTCTCCAGCTCTTTCACCACAATCCCCTCGATCATCGTCAAAAACCTTCACTTACCTTGGTCAAGTTTAATTAACTTGTTCGTTCTCAAAATGAAAAATCTCTGGTCTGCCATACCATCATCTGTAATACTCCATGGAGAGGAAAGACGGAAACCTGGATTGCTCCTTCTCTTGGGCATCATTCTTGTCGTCGCATCTGATCTCACCTCTTCATCACCGACACACGCATTTAATCTTGAGGTAAACTACCTTTTCTTTCATCTTCCTTCTCTTATTACAATCTCTATACGCCCATACACACGTGAAATGAACCATCATTATTAGATCCATCGTCTCAGACCAGATTCAAACTTTAATTTCCCTCGCGTATAATTTACTTTCTAACTTAATACATTTGGAAAAATCAGCTGAGCTTGCCATCTGATTCCGCAAGCAAATCATTCAATTCCAAACCGCGTCCTTATTGTCCCATACATTACTTTCTTGTATGTAAAACTTGCTCAATCTCACAACCACAAACTGATATGCAGCAGTAGAGATTACTTGTAAGCACTAATGAGTGTGTGCCGAGCTTATACGTTGAAGGGGCAAAGAAGCTTAATTAAAACTCAGCCGTATCGTACCCAAAAGTTGATTCATTTCTATTTAAATTCAAGTCAAACTTTATTCCCGTTTGAGTCATTCCTCCTCCTCCTCCCGCCCCTCTTTCAATCTTTCTTTCTCTGATACTTAACTACATGCCGTCTACGAAGTACAAACATCATTTTACAAGTTTATTCCATTTGTCTCCCTGCTCTCTACGCAAGCAAAAATCAATGTATGTGCAA
>JAQIWI010002542.1:0-12144 GCA_034698825.1 Deuterosminthurus bicinctus | reverse complement strand
AATTTGTGAGGATTTGCTCCGCACTTTGATCAAGTCACATATCTAATTTTTTTGGCAATCATCTAACTCACATTAGAGATTGTATTTTGTTGATCAACCTCAAAAATATTTATAACTACAGAATAACATGGTAGTGGCATTTTTGGTAGCTTACAGTAACAATAATTCCCAGCCATCAGCCAGTATTAAAAGTCCCCCCACCCCATGTATATGAAGGGTATGGGGTGGAGATGTTACCTCGGAGGTATATTTGAGTACCCCATTTCTCCGGTGTTTCTGGGCCGATTTGCCTGAAATTTTTCACAAAGATACATAAATTGATTCCATAGGGGACGTTTTTTACCGCATGTCTAGATTCCTAAAAATGTGAGAGTTACAGAGTTTTTGCTGAATGTTGTTACAAATGAAAACTACGAATCGTAAGTCAGGATGCCGGGCCTTTTAACTGTCGTTGTATTAGGAATTCGGACATGCGGTAAAAAACGTCCCCCATGGAATCATCTCGAGTATCTTCAAACAAAATTTCAGGCAAATCGGTCCAGAAACACCGGAGAAATGGGGTACTCAAATATGGCGCCAGCTAACTTCTCCACCCCCTACCCTCCATACAATGGGGGTGGGGGGACTTGTGTTGACGGCTGGGAATAACTGTTACTGTAAGCTACCAAAACTGCCACTACCATGAGATTCTGTAGTTACGAATATTTTTGAGGTTGATCGACAAAATACGGTCTCATTAGATAAAACAACTAAATGTTTGGTGAAGGTCACTGAGCGACTTTGTCGCAGACGGTGGGGGTGAGCCAGTCCGTAATTTAGTTTTTACGACATGGAGATCGGGCTCTACGTTTCTTGGTGACATCCTCCACAGTCATCCGGGGACGTATTATCATTACGAGCCCTTACTTCATTTTGGGATTCTTCAGGTGAGTATCAACCGAACCCTGTGCACTTGTTTCGCAACTCTAAACAATTGCACAGGGTTCGGTTGATACTCCCAACTGGAGTAAATTGGAAGGGCTAAAAGAAGAATTGCAAATCCTTTTCGCTTCATGTCTTTAGGTTCGTGAAGGAGAGCGTGCAAAAGAGGGAATACGCGTCCTTCAAGAGCTTTTAAATTGCAGATACCAAAATCTGCGTCAGCTCACACATGCCACGATCAATATAAAATATATAAATTTAAAAGGAAATTTTTTATTATTTTCTATACTACTGCAGGTGACTATATGAAACATGGAGAAACAGATCCTGAGGTTTTTCATTGGAACAAGCGAATTTGGGCTTTCTGCTTTCAAGCACGGCACCTTTGTTTGGATACTCAGTGGCTGTCAACTATGTGCCGGATGTTTCCGTTCCAAGCTGTAAAAACAGTTCGAATGAGACTGGATCTTGCACGACTTCTGTTGCAGGATAAAATGTGGGTCCTTTTGTATTCTCTTACTGGATCTTATTGAAATTTTCCATTGAATTAAATGACAGGTTGAATGTGAGGGTTCTTTACCTAGTTCGGGATCCACGGGGGACAATGTACTCCCGCACCCATCGTGACTGGTGCCCTGGAAACCCGGATTGCATGAATCCAGCTCGTCTTTGTAAAGATCTCGTTAGTGATTTTCATGCTGCGCAGACACTCCGGCAGGAATTCCCGGGTCGTATCATGTAATGAAGAAGAAAGCTTTACTTAAAAGTCGAGATTGGTCAGCTGTGCACTCAGTATTCAGTTTATTTTTAACTCTCCGCACTTCTACAGGATAGTACGCTACGAAGACATGGCTGGTAGTATTTATAATGTAACCAAAAAAATCCTCAAGTTTTTCCGACTGGAATACCACCGTCAAGTCAAAAGGTACTTGGATACGCATACCAGTTCCAACACTGGTGGAGTTTACAGTACCTTCCGTGAAACCAAGTCAGCACCGTTCCATTGGATTCAAGACCTCTCGAGTAATTTCACTTTCGTGGAAAATGTACAAAATTCTTGTCGGGAAGCTATGGCTTTGTGGGGATATGATGTCGTAGAGAGCTCAAAGAAGTTCAAGGGTTTAAATCTTGTTCTGGATGCCCCGTGGAAAGATATGAACATACCGCCTGCTGAGTAGGTTCACCCTCCAAAGAATTAATCATCATCTCTATAATCAGCGTCTCACTTTTTTCCATTGCTATATATCTCCTCCTAGACCGTGTGAGAGAAAAGGTCTAAATTATGTATGTACTACGTATGTTAAACTTGAAGTCCGTGTCTTGCTACGATAATTTATGTAATTCCTATGATATGTAAAGTTATAATCCTTTTTGGGCCTGTAAGTGGGTTAATCCCGTAACACCCATGAACAGACTTATTTTCATATTTAAATTTACCGTTATGTGAGTTAAATTTGTCCAGTGACGTCAATCCCAGAGGAGTATAAAAGGGCCCACTGTCAGGGTTCTAAAGTCAGTGCCAGAGCAGAACAGTAGAGCAGTCTCACAGTAAGAGTTAAGAAGTAAAGAACTGTCCAGGGAGCAGAAGCAGTAGACTCAGAAGTCAAGTAAAGGAACATTAGTTAATTGAAGGTTAGGTTGTATGAAATTTCTAAGTGGTTTCATAATAAATAAACCAGTCATAATAGTCATTTTACCGTTGTATTCGTCGACCATTTTTATTCAGATTCTGAGGCATATGTATTAACGTGTATTGCATACAGACGTAGTACCGCGATATTTAAATAGTAGAGACGTTCAAAATCCATAGTTTAGTAATTACTAATTTTCTTCATAATTCCATAAGTACCATTAATATTGAAGGGTCATAAGTTATAGACGAGGTCATTTCGGTCATTTTGGTATTAGTCACTAAAAGGGCCATCAATATTTGTCGAAGTTATTCAACTTTATAGTCTTGCATATATTACCGTACGAATCTCTTACAACCGTTACACCAATTTCAATGTGGGATAGCTCATTCGAAAGCCAAAGAGTTGGTGGTTGGCAGCGTGCTCTTATTTTTTTGAATTTCGATTTCAACAGCTTTAAAATTTTGGTTAAATGGGAAATGAATGTGTTTTTTCACCATTTTTGAGACTTTGAGATGTTTCAAAGCCATCTACTCCTACAGTTGTTGACCGATTTTCATTAGTATTATTAGCTCATTCGAAAGCTTAATAACTGACGAGTGGCACTGGCTATATAAGAATTCGAATTTAGGGCTGGAACGACTCCGACACCGTGGTTGAAATCTAAATTTGTCGGTTTTTTCGACAATCATGTTCACAATTAAAGTATCTGGTGAGTAATAAAAAATTTCTCGCTCGGCGTCCAATAAAAGGCTACGTTTTTCCAATGAAACGATCTTTATTTTGGGAAATTGACCACAAGGCCAAAACAATACAATTAATTTTTAACATGCATTGGAAAGTTTAATTTATAAAAGAAATTGAAATGAAATTTAAAACAAGATTTACATTGTGCTTATAAGCATTACTACTGTGCCAATAAATTGTAACCCACATTCAAGGTTTTACCTTTCTTATTGTGAGCTTGTGAGAATCTGCTATGGAAAAAAGTGCTGTCAGTTAGGATTTTCATAGTGTTCCCCATTACTGCTGCCACAGACCCTTCACGTATCGATGACTTAAGCTTTTAATCTGGCACAAAAGACCTCGTCTTGTAGTCAATAGGTACAACGGATGCAAACGGCTTCATGTGACTTAGTGCTGAAAAGAAGAAGCGAGCATTCTTTTTAAAATACCTAAAAAAAGATTTTAATGCACTGAATTCACCTCTTGTCCGCAACAGAAGATGGCTGTATTCAATAGTCACCGAGAGGGCGGGGCTACGGGCGAAAGCAACCCAACCGGCAACTCTGGAGAAGAGAAATTTAGGATTCTTTCGCCTGCCATCACGTGAATCCCAATCGTCTAGGAAAACGAATACAAATTTTCGTAGGTCTGAAATAAAACCCGGGTTAGTTTTTTGGAGACTATTACTGTGGTTTTAATATTTCAGACTGTCACTCACCCGTCAAGCAGGTAAAGGACGGCATAACTGGAACTATATTGACGCATTTCAAGTACTCGTCATCCTTTTGTCTCAGTTCAGCAACCTCCTCAGGGAAGATGCCACAAAAGATACTGTCAAGGTTGGCAAGCGGCTTGAGTTTTTTCCTTTCAAATGTTATTTCAAGCTTCTGTAAACCCTTCCAGTGCTCCCAAATAAATCCACAGGAAGCTTCTAATTCTTGAGATACGTTGACAGAAAGTCTTTCAATAGTTGGAAATAACTCTGCAAAGAACGTGGCAGTATTATCCTCGATGAGACAGTCTTCATACAAGGAAAGGTCTTTGACATTGGCAGCTCGATCCGGCAACAATGGTTTCTTCAGTCCCGCCGCCGTTGCTTGTTCCATAAATTCTCTTATGTGATCCGGTCTGGCTTCACCGTGGCTACGACGAGCAGTAACTTTGTTCAATTTTGGAAAAATCCGAGTGAAATCAAACGCCTTCAGCAATTGAACCACCCTTGGATGCAGTAGGTCTGACGGACGCTTCCAGCCGATATCAATCTTTAGTTTTGTCACGTTTTCCAAATAGATTCCATAGCACATGAGGGGCAGGGCACTAACTGGGTTAATTGTCAATGACTGGAGTACAGTGCGAGATGTTCTGAGCAGCTGTGGAACGATTCTATGGAATTTCTCCACACTCCAGTTGTCAATGTCGTCCATGTTGATGTCTTTCAGCTGAAGCTGAGGAATGAAACTTTCCGAGTAGTCCCGCAGGAAGGCATGAAAGCTGTTGTAGGGAGCCACCACTACTGATCTTCCTTTAAGAAGATTTTCAAGCTCACGAGTCCACAGAGTGCGTATTTCTTGGAGATTTGGCGAGGTTGACACCACAGTCTTTATAACTCTAAAGTTATCCTCATCACCTGGCTGGCCATAATAGCCCTTGAATGTGAACGTCTTCAGACTGGGGAAGCTGCGATCTTGAAGAATTTGGTCCAGTGTGTCCGTCAGTTTGGATTGAGGAGAGATGACAAATTCTTCAAGGGTCTCGCCATAGTCGCTCAACACTTTTCCAACGAACATGAGTGCTAGGCTGCTTTGGCACAATTCACCCCAGCTATCGTGGATTATAACATGAAAGTACTTGCATGACAGCCGATTAAAACCAAGATTTTGTATAGAATTGAGCACTTGGGTTGATGACGCTAGCCATGATTCGTTACATTCATCTCTGTATCTGGCCTCCCAATCAACCGTAATCACCTCCAGTCGGATCCCTGCGAATGGTACGACATTCATTTGCCGCAAATCCGACAAGAAGGCCTCAAGATTGCGACATGGCTTGGCAGTATTCAAACGAGCAATTAAACTGCCACGGTCTCTCATCACGCATCGAGCTTCATAGTTCCATTGTTTGTTCACAAGTGAGAATGTAACAAGCTCAGTGTTGGAAATATGTTGCAAGACTTCGCGAAGTATCTGTACAACAGGAAATTTTTTAATGACAATGACTTTGCATGGAACGAGAGCAAGGAGTTACTGTGACTGTGAGTTGTCTTACCAGAGGAACAAGCAGACAAGCAGAGCCGGATTCACTCGCTTCACCGCTACTTTTTCCGCTCTGCATGAAAGAATAATAATTGTCATGACATGTTCACTGAAACTGCAGTTCAATAAACTGACAAAATTTTAAGTGAAATGACAGTAGGGATATTTAAAATAAAATTACGTACCCGCAAACGCATTATCAGATTGGATTGTATGATGAAATCTTGAGCTGAGTAAGACAAAAGACAACCTTAGTAGTTATAAGGAGAGGTTATTTATTTTTTTATAAATGTTGTAAGGCCATTACAACATTTATCTGTCGCCTGTGTAAAATAAAATCAGTCTCGCAAACAGCTCAAACTTAGACAGATTTCTAACCCATAAACAATCGGAGCTCCAAACACTTGGAAAACTCACATGCTGATGCTGATTGATGACAGACCGATTGGCGCCAAGAATCTTGCACGAGATTGCAGTATGCCCTTGAGTGTGTCTATAGTCGCATGTTCCCCGTTGTCTAAGTTTCAAAGTCTCAAAAGTTAATTTGAGGCTGTATTTTGTTGATCGAACTCCAAAATATTCATGAACACTAAGTCTTCTCATTTCCTGTGTAATTCATGGTTCATGGGGTTTATATTTTGTTCATCCATAACCCCCCCCCCCCCCAACGCCAACAGCGCCCAAACGGTCGGGAGCACTGTAACCGAACATTCTCATGGTAAATCACATAAGAAAAGTTTAATTTTAAATTTTGAATAACCACGTACACCATGTATGTATGGTAAGTTACAAAACTACAGGGTACCCTTGGTTTTGCAAAAGCCGTGTGGGGCTTAATGCGATTTTTTTCTGGCACGCTCGCAGCTCCACAGTTAAGTGAGTAGGTCCCGGTCCCCTGAAAAAATTCATTCTTAGAGGTAATTAGTTCCCTACGTACAGTATTAAGTGAAGTCTCTGCCAGTAACCTTCCACAAGTTAAATATTGAATACAACAGTAATGTAAGGAAACTTCTGACGACCCCTGTAGTGACTCAAGCTTTACTTAACATTAGTTTGAATCCACTTTTGTAAAGTTTTTGCTGCTGTTGTAATGTATATGAATATAAAAGATCTGGTTTGCTCTAGATTTTTATCAATGACGACTATTAGCAATAATTTCTCCAAGCTATCTTGTTTAAAAATTTCTAACAACTAAAACCGCAACGATTCCAGTTTTTGCAAGATAAGCCAAATATTTTTTTCCATAGCCTATTATTATGAAGCCGTGCGTCATTGTGTTGCAATTATAATAGCCGCCAGTAAACCGCAGCGGGTTCCAATTCCAAAGGCTCTTTATAACTGCATTACACGTGCTGCAATTCTAACTGCCTGTGACGGCAACCAGCGCTTGCTAAACCACCAAACATCTGTGGATGCTTTTAAGTAAAATAACAGTAAACTTGAAAAAGTTAACAAAGAGCTGACGACAGAGTTTTACAATGCGCCGTAGTTTCTACAGGTCCTTATAAAGCAATCATTTTTCAGCTAACTGCACTATTCTGAATCTGACTCCACGGGATCGTGCAAGTATCTCCCGTACTCTCCAGTAATCGTCCGCCAACTGAATAAAAATGAAGCTCTTTGTAAGTATACCCTTTCTTTGAAAACATTGTTTGGTTTTTGCATTATTTTGAATAATAATGACTTTTACTTTGATAGGGAATTCTCCTTGCTGTTGTTGTGTTGATTGTGGCTGGAATCCTTCCTGAAGCTGAGGGTCAGTTCGGAGTGGGGCGGGGATGGGGCGGCGGCGGTTTTCGTGGTCGCGGAGGTTTTGGAGTTGGCCGAGGTATCGGTGGATACCCTCGTGGAGGTCGTTATTATCCCAACAACTATTACTGGTGATTTAGTTTTAGTAGAAGGAAACCGACGAGGTTTTAACCTTGAAAGTTTTAGCAGTAGTGAAGGTGACACTGGACCGTTTTCTAGTAAAGGAAAACATAATTGGAAGCATATTGGTCTGATGTTGGTTCAAATTTCCCCAAATATATTTCATAAACGTTGTTGAGTGTAACAGCGTTTAATTTTGTCATCTCTATAGACAATTTGACTGCTTCTTTGTTTGATACTCTGCATACGCAGTTTCCCTTGGTTTGTTTTCTTTCCTTTAAAAGTTATGTCAAAGTAAATGAGAATACGTATTCAAGCATCAACTTTTGGTGTTCCTCCAGCGTTGGTCCGACACTCCAACATATCTGGCTTTATTTTGGTGCCAATTGGACCCACAAATGTCAACAATAGCTCTACCGAGCAATCATGGCTCCAGTTATTCAGGTTTTTCAACCTGACAACATTAATTTCACCTTTTCGAATTGATCGACCGCTAAAAACGATAAGTTGTCGCCGCCATGTCCATCTTAGCATCAAAGACAACAATAATGGTTTCTTAAGCCCCAATACCCCGGGACTTTCAGCCGTACTTACTCCGAGGCTTGCATCAATGACAATGACTGTCGATGAAGAATTGCCTGCACACAGGAAGGAAAAGCTGATGGAGTGTGAATTCCTACGCGTCAATGTCCCCATGGGAAAATTGAACATGTGCTTCCCCTATAAAACTGCCAAAAACTTTCTCAAGCATTTTCCATACGTTCAAGTGGTCAAAAATTTCCTGAAAAAGTTCATGTAAGAAGAAATGCTGTACAAAATCAGTCAATTCAAGGCTGATTGAAACCAAGATTTTATATGGAATTCAGCACTTGGATTTTAGAATCTATCCATGTGATTGATTAATTGATTACTTTCATCTCTGTCAATAACCCAATCAACCGTATTTGAAGCCGGATTTCTGAGAGTGGGGCGAGATTAAATGAGTTAACAAAATGTAACGGACTTCTAGCCAGTCAACGTGTGATTGTTGAACAAATGAATACTTGAATTTATTTTAGCCTAAAAACAATAACCTTGCATTCGTTACAAAAGAGAGAGACAATACAAACAAAGATTACAAAATTATCTTACAGTTAAGATTCATAAAATGGCACTCCAAATGTATTTTTCCAAAGTTACTTACAAAAATTATAACGAAAGTTAGTTAGCCTTCTAGGTCGTATTCTCTAGAGGCTCCCTGAAAGGTGCAATGATGCATTGCAATATAAAAATGAAAACTATCTATTAGTTTATCAGCTACAGCTGATACAAACTAGCCTTTGAGCATTATTGCACGTTAGCTACTAAAGTGCTCAATTTTTCCCTTGTTATGTTAACAAAAATGGACCTATGACATAATTAGTGCCAATCCACGCCGACGTCAATACATTTATTCACTCTCATTCAACTTGACTTAACACATTACCAGAGCACGGATATGTACGTACTACGTACCCGAAAATTCCTAAATATTTATGTAAATATGTGCCGAAATATTGAAAACATGTACCCGAATATGTTTCCAATTTTACAATTTTTCAAGCAACTCTTGTGTAAATAAAATAAACTAGCGAGCCTGGCGTCCTCCGGACGCCTGAATCTCACAACCTCAGTCAAACTACTGCATTCCTCCTAGACAATTATAACACCATTGCCTATTATTTTACATCAAGATGTATAATTTATTCTTATGACTAACACTGGGTACTCTTATAGCTTATTTGGAATGTTACCCTGGTGTCTCTAAGACGGCCCATGTGATTTGCTCACACTTGGCCCCAGTAAACTTTTAAACGTTTGTCCCGGAATTTTGCTTAAAGTTCGCCCTGGTAACTCACTATAACTTGGTTCGTAAGTAGCTCCAAATTGAGGGCACTTCAACTTGAATCGAGTAACTCACCTGAACTTGGCCCCGGTAACTCATCCTACTCATCCTCATTTCGCGCAAATATACACTGTAGTATGTACCCGGTTAGTCACTCTAGTTGGATCGAGGTAACGTCAATTTAATAGTTAGCTTTATAGTCACTTCGATTAGAAACACTACCTTGAAACCGGGAGTTAGCTGTGAAGTCACCTCAGTAGTAAGGTCTTACTGAGCTCTGGGAGTAAGCTGCAAGCTGTCCCGGTAGTAAGCTCAACGTTTGCCCCGGTAGTTAGCTTTAACGTAGTCCTGATAGTTAGCTCAAACAAACGTGTTAAACAATTAACCAAAGTATGTCAAATATGGGCCATGACGTTAAATCGAAGATATGATAGGTTTACTCGCACGAAGCATGCGAGCATTTTGAGCTATCACATGATTGTTTAGATCAAAACGGCCAAAATTGCCCGCGGACATGTCAATTTGTCCCGCATGGCTCTTTGAAGCAAATTTTCAACGTCATATTTGAGCTCCCAATGAAATTTTGAGTAAAATGGTGGGTCACACGACCCCATTAGCATGAAAATGTGGAAAAAACCGACAAATTCAAACTATAACCCAGGTTTCGGAGCCGTTCTAACCTGAAATTCGAATTCTCACATAGCCATTGCCACTTGCCAGTTATTTAGCTTTCGAATGGTGTACCTGATATCAAAATCGGTCACCAACTTTAGGAGTAGATGGCCTGGAAACAACTCAAAGTCTCAAAATGGTGAAAAATCACATAAGTTTTCCATTCAATCAAAGTTTTAAAGCTGTTTCAGCCGGAATATCAAAAAACTAAGAGTACCTACAGTCCAGCAGCTCTTTGGCTTTCGAATGAGGTATTCAACATTGAAATTGGTCCAACGGTCTAGGAGTAGATAGATCTCAATTGAAAAAAGTGAGTCGCTGATTATAGAGATGATGATTTTCATGTTTCCATGGTGGTTTCGGTCAAAAGCTTTCGTTTTTGGCTTCTTTTGATAAATAAAACCGAAAGTTTCAGAAAATCAAGAAAATATTTGGAATATTTTCTCGTAAGAAAATTAAACACTAAGAGAATTTATGCGGCACGACCTCAACAATACTTAAAAAATGTCTAGAAATTTTGCTCAAGTTTTTAGTATTGCCAGAAATTTTTAAGATTTTTTGTAATACGCCATACTCGCAATATATGTACACCACATACGTGAAAAGGCTCAAAATATGTACCAAATATGCACAAATTTCCACAATATGTAGGTACATATGCTTCTGTCAAAAATTGTGAAATATGTACCAATATGTAAAATGAAGTGTGGATCAATCACCTATATTTGGTAAAAAACGTAAAAAGGCGTGCCCTCAAAGCGGTATAATCAATCTACAAATCCGAGCTCTGCACATTACCCTACGCCAGCCGGCTAAATTATTCAAGTAAGCAATAAAAGACATCACACAGCCCCTTCCAGCTCCACAATTGCTCTCGTCTCAACTCCACACGCACATTAATGTATTCACGAACCATCCGCACAGGGATTCGCATTCTTCATCTCATCACACTGGGCTCTTGTAGATAGGCTTTTAAACTTGAATAACTTCGGGAGTTTTTCAGATACAAATATGTGAGGTACCTCATTGAGTTCTTATATCTCTACTCCCAATATTCTAAAGAAATTCAAGTTTTAAAGTCCAAAGTCTTTCCTGGCAAACAATTTACTTTTTTACCGGGATTCCGTGGATCAGAAGTGAAGCATTCAACTATAAAGTTATAACCAAAAACGGCTTATTGCCATAACTGAAGTCTATATCAGTTTAATTTGTCTTTATCAACTGCGGAAAACAATAATACACCAGAGGAACTTGTGTGTTCTAAGAGCTACAGCTCTGAGGACTCAATAAACGCTTGTTTGATCTACGATTAAAGGAAGGATTTATACAAACAAATATAGCATACGAATAAATATAATACGATAAAATTTCGGAGTAGTACGAAAAGATGACGTGAATTGCAACAGAGGCGATGAGGCTACGGATGCACGGGCCTGATTTGACAACCCATATGGTGACATCGGAAATGTACAAGTTTTCTCACTCTCTGACGCATTCTCTACACCATTGAACACAGCGGAGGAAACTACGCACGAGTTTACTCAAGTCAAGTGCATAGTCACATGAACTATTCGAGTTCGACAAGCAACTCATTGTACCCAAACCCAAGTGAGTGATTATGAGCTGTGATCGCTTGACTCGTAGGTCACATCATTCAAAAGCTATCCGGTTTTTGGGCAAATCGGGGTCAAAAGTCACAAACCCGATTTATTATAACGCGAAAAAAGAGCATATATTGTGGTTTTTGATCACAAGTTAATTTTTGGTGACATTCCTACGAAAACCAAGTTGTTGGCGGTTTATGAGGTCATTGTGACCTCTTGGTATCCTGACTCCAATGTAAGAAATTACCAACAATACGAATAAATTCTAAAGCATATTATCCGAATACACATGAAGTGACTAGTTCACAGCCAACTTCACTGTCTGGTTTCTCAGAAAATCCGGGCCCGAAGATATTATCTATGAGTTCGGCTAACTGGTAAAAATTGCAAAAGATAATGTAAATGCATTTGGGTTCAAACGACAGTTAACATTTTTGCAGTTAACAAAGGAGAGTGCACAGGACTACAATCAGAGCTGTGCCAGAGGTGCACATTTTGAACTCACTCGCTCATCTGCCAAGAGTGAAAATTAGTTTTTAGCCACGGCTTTGACGTGGCTTTAGAAGAGACCTCAAAATCACACATTTTGGCCACCGAGCTGGAGG
>JAQIWI010002541.1:0-12147 GCA_034698825.1 Deuterosminthurus bicinctus | reverse complement strand
AAGAACTGGATTCTTCCAGTTCTTCTGGTGAAGTTAGCGTAGTCGAGCTTAACCAGGATGACACACTGACTGAACAATCCCGAAAGGCCCCGATAAGTTCTACTAACGCGGCAATTAAAAGCAAAATTCAAGCATCTTTCAGCAAGAGTGGTGTCCTTTCACCAATCCAACGTGCAAATTCTAGTCGAAGAGGCAGGAGTAATTTTATACCCACGCCGGGTTCCAAACGACCTCGTGATGGCCTGTAAACTTCTCTCCCTTCATCGATTAGCAGTGGCTGGATATATTTTGTCAACTGTGTGTCAGTGTGATAAGGATAGTTAGCAAGTTTTAGTTTCAATCTTTAGAAATGTGATTGTCATTGTATTTCTGTACATGTTTTCATAATTGAATCTTCACATTGTAATAATGTATCAAGTTTTACTATAATATTCAGAGCCTTTGAAATAAAATGTGTGCAATTTACCCTACATGGAGAAACTCAATATCGACTCTCAGTGTATCAATATTGCTTTGGGCGGTTTTATGTGAAAAATGGATCGGTAGTTCGAATTGCATGGGGAAATAAAGACTTACCTTGCCATACATTGTCTTGTATTTGTCCCGGATAGCCTGACGCTGCTCATTATTATGAGCCGTGACAACTTCTGTGATGATTTCCTCCTGGGTACCACATCCCGACATTGCCTCATACAGTTGCTTGCATGCATCCTCCGGATCAAACTCATCCTCAGGCTTCCCTGGGACAGTTCCCTGTAATGAATACCAATGTTCTTGTTCTTGTTGTCGTTCATGTGAAATACAAATTGTCATCATTCCCCAGGCTGTGCAAAAGCATGACAAATTGCTCCTTGTAACCTAATAGCACCCATGTGTATCACGTGCACAGTAAAACATACATGCACTAATAATAATGGTCTATTCAACGTCCTATTCTCCCCCATGAAAACAATGGTGGATAGAAGCTGAATGAGCCCTTGTGTCTATGTGCTCCTCTACACTTCTAACTTCTGAATGACGTCACAGAAGATATGACCGAAAGTTTTGGAAAGATGAAGGAAAATATGATGAAAACTTACTCGAGAGCCGGGTGTGTAAAATCCAGGCATTTTCCTGCGGAATTAGAGGAGTGCCTTGAGAGAGCGAGAGAGGCAGCAGTGGTGTCTAAATAACTTAAGACAGTGGTAGACAGGAGCAGAGTTGAGCTAGCTGGCTGGAGCACGACGGAGTGAGGAATGAAAGACCAGGAGTTGGAACTCCCTGAGTCAGCCCACGAAGAGAAAAGGAGTCCTTCTTCGCACACGGGTAGAGTGCTGTGCAACTTTCTCCTGACACACACATGCACATTCACCCATATTCCTACTTTCCTGAACGGCAGGATGCCACACATATAGACTCAAAAGCTGAAGGACTTTTCGCATGGCTTTTTTCTCCACCGGCAAATGTCGTCCACAGACACAGACCATGGAAAACAGGCTAGCTTCATATTGTTTGCGCTTCCCTTTCCCGACTCACTCAATCACTTTGCAAGTCATGGGAAGGGACACAGAATGAGAGAGAAAGAGTCATGAACGAAATCGCGAGCGGAACGTAAAAAAAGCAAAGGATGTTAAAGCTGACTCAGGTCTCTCTGCTTCAATTGTACAATCGCCGCATAATAGTTCGTGTGTATGTGCCTCGTTTCAGACACGCAAGATTGACTCAAATCGCTGTTCATGTCCATGTATTTCCGTAGCTTTTAATACTCAGTTTATTCTTGGTATAAAATCTATTTGCAATTTTTATAATGCTACTGTGTGTATAATGTATTTTAGCACGGCTATTAAGTTGGGTGAGCCTAATGATGGAAGAAGAGATGAGGGGGGACTTCGTGAAAAATTGATCCAATGAAGGTTTAAGCGTTGAGGAGAATGCCATGTGTGCAAAAGAACACATATATGCGGCTTTCTTCACATAAGGTAGCTACGTATTCGTAGTCAATCAAGGTCATGTACATACGGAAAAAGTAAACAAAGGCCAGTTAGTGTACACAAAAGGCGTTGCTGGAGAAGGCGGCACACTTACGCATTCAGAGCAGATGGGCCAAGTTGCTCCTTCGTTCTATTACTTCCTACTATGTATGTATGCATTTTTGGGCCAGCTTTTTCATTGCTTTTGATATTTCCAAGTAGAGCCCCTCAAAGGGAATCATTTTCCAACCCTCCTGTCGCTCCCAATTCAGTTTAGTCAGTGTCCAAGACGAGCTATTGCACCCGACAACGTGTAATGTCAACTCTAATGCATTTGCCTTGTTATGTCGTACCATTGCATCCACTTGACGAAGCGTGTAAATGTCACATACGTTCGTTCCTTATGTTTGTAGTTGAAGATC
The DNA here is from genome assembly GCA_034698825.1 of Deuterosminthurus bicinctus. NCBI lineage: Eukaryota > Metazoa > Arthropoda > Collembola > Symphypleona > Bourletiellidae > Deuterosminthurus > Deuterosminthurus bicinctus. The sequence continues at coordinate 9,776 of JAQIWI010002541.1, read as the reverse complement.
TCGTTGCTAGGACTTTATAGCTACAATTTGTCAACAATTCAGAACAATTTTTGAAAGTATTTTTCCAACATTTTATAATAACAAATGCCGTGTAGCTGTGGCTGTAACTGTCAGATACTTTATGAAGAAGGACTTCAGGTCGCTTCATCATACATAAAGCAGCCCTCCACCTCATAAGATGACAAAATAAATATTTATTTCTCTTTTTGTCTAAAATGCATCAAAAATAATTTAATTTTTTCATATATAAACATTTTCATTTCCACATTCCTTTAAAAACAAAAAAAAAACTTTACTGAACATTTATCAATTGAAACAAAAACATTTTCCCAAGTTTTATTATCCTTCGTCAAACGGGAGTGCCTCTGATTCCTTTGGATTTCGAAGCATTGAGAGAGAAGAAAGATGGCGGCACCTCAAGCAATGCCATATCCGCTAGAAGAAGGGGTCTCGCTTTCGGAACTTGTTGACCTCGCCCTTTGTACGCCTGAAGTGGGCGCAGTCAATTTTAACATCCTCCGGATCCTCCTGCATGAGTTACTGCGAAAGCTCAACTTTGATGATGTTTTGGCTGATGTTGATGACATTCAAGCGTCGCAAATTGAAGTATTGCAAACTTTAAAAGGGGTATAATGTAGACGTGGGTTTGAGACCGAAATTTCATACTCTACAGGGTTTCAGAAACTATATTCAAGGCGCTGGGACGATGTCTCCTTTGCCCGGTGTCCTAAAGTTCTCTCCAAGCTTGAATCCTGCTCATGTTGGACAAAAGGGTACAACTTATCACGCACATCGCGGAGGTCTTCAGGCAAATATACCATCGGGAGTGGTGACCCCCAGATCTGTCATGGCACCTCAAAATTTTGCTGTAGATTCATCTATGCAATCTATACCGCCACCTCAGCAAGCTGATCCTCAACAATATAATTATCAACAACCTGAGCAACCACAAGGATATCAACAACAATCTGGACAACAGCAAGGATACCCACAAAACCCTGGAATGTTAAAAGGACCGTCTCAACAACCATCTGCTCGAACACTCAAACCACAGCAATCGCAACAAAGACAACAACAACAAACACCTCGACAAGTTGCAGGCGTTCAATCTGGCCAACCCGTCGGAGGCTCTTCTCAGGGCCAGCAACAACAAGATCAAGGTCCACAGATGATGACTGCTCAACCCACACAAGGATACCCACAACCAGCTGGACAACAAATGATCCAACAGCCACAGTACCAAGGACAACAAATGATCCAGCAGGCACAGTACCAAGGACAACCAATACAGCAACAACAAGGCTCTCAACCCCCAATGGATCAACAACAATACGTGCAACAACCAGGACCTCCGCCTCAACAGTTTGTTCCAAGTGACCAACAACCAATACAACAACAGCAGTATCCACCACAACAGTTGCAACAACAAGCCGGAGTTCAAGTCGGAGGTGCACAACAATACCAACAACCACCACCACAGCAACAATATTTCAAACCTGGACCTCAACAACAACAACAACAACAACAACAGACACCCAGGCAAACCCAGCAGCAGGCAGTTGCTACTCAGTATGGCTTGCCAACACAACAGCAACCCCAGCAACCTGTCCAACAACAAATACAGTACCAGCAACAGAATCCACAACAACAAATACAGTACCAGCAACAGAATCCACAACAACAAATACAGTACCAGCAACAGAACCCACAACAACAAATACAGTACCAGCAACAGAACCCACAACAACAATTCTCACCGGCTCAACCAGTTCAACAGCGGCTAACTGTTCACCAAGGACAACCACAGTTCAATCAGCAGCAGTTCCCACAGACACAACCAACCCAACAAGGACAACAGCGGCCTCAAGTGCAGCAAACTGGAGTGCAAGTGGCCCAACCACTACCTCCTGTCGCTCAGACTGGCACTCAAAAACAAGGAGCCATGCCAGCTCAACAGTTTCCGCCTGGGCAGGTTGCTCCACCAAATATGACGAAGGAACAGATGGACCAATTCGCGGGACAGTTACCAGTAGGTGAGGGTGGTTTGTCCCCAGCAGGAGGCTTTGCACAGTCTCCAATACGAAGAAAGGGCCAACGACCAGATGGTACTCCCAACAGTCAGCATTCAGGTGGCTCTGACCGGCAAGCCACATCCCCTGGAGGGTAATGAAACTCATTTTAATGCACTACTGTTGCTGTTTGGTACTGATGAATTGTGTACAGGCGATCCGACACTTCCACGAGTACCCCTCGTCGGGATGCCAATAGACTAGCGAGGATGGAGGAAAAATTAAGACGACTAGAGACCCAGTTGGAATCACTTTACAACCTTCCAGACAATCCTGCACTTATCGGCATGATAAACAATGAAGACGCCAAAGGGATGTCGATCAATGATATGTGGCAAGTCATTCAGCTGAATAATCGTGTGGCTGCTACTGAAGCCGCAATACAAAAGGTATAGTTATGAATGCTAAACCCCGCGGTACTTTATTTAATCTTCGTTTTTATGTAGATGGCTAGTCTAATTGAGGATTTGGCAAAACAACTGAAGAAAATGAAACAAGATGCGAGTGGAATATCTGAACACGAGAGAATTATTGGAATTGCTAAATTTGAACTGGATAAACTAAAGAGGGATCTAGATCGTTCAAAGCGCCATGTAATTCTCAGGCTAATTCATGGCTAATTATGATTGACTGTTACACATTATCTTTTATCCATCTATATACAGCTACGAGATGACATCGACATTCTCGCCAGAGCTGCCGGAATAGACCCATCTAGACTCAAATATGTACCATCCTTCATGAGACCAAGCCAGCAAAGTAATTCCTTTTTTACATATTAAGCAAAAAAAACATACACAAGATTTAAAACTGAGATCGTTTCTAGTGGCAACAATCTATGACGCGGAGGGCAATGCTCTAATTGGTGCAGATGGCCAGCCCTTAACCTACGCTGAAGTTCTCTTAGATGCAAATGGGGTCCCACTTCTTGATCTTGAAGGCAATGTTATTGCAAAATCAGAATTCACCGCTCCACATCAAATATTGGACATGCATGGAAATCCAGTCTTCGGCCCAGATGGCGAGCCTTTGCTAACTCAACCAATGAGATCCCTTGTGGACTCAGAGGGCAATGAACTGACAGGCTCGGATGGTCGGAGATTGTCAAACAAACTCGGAATGCTTCTTCGAAGCAAAGATGGAAGCCGAACTGATGGCCCACATGGGCAGCCATTTGTTGTTGCTGAAGGCCATCTTCTTCTTGATGACGATGGAGCTCCAATAGCAGCACCAGATGGCCGTCTGGTATACACAGAAACTGGCCGAATCTCATTAGATAGACACAACCAGATTATGAAAAAGCCAAATGGAGTACCAGTTTATACTTTGAGCGGAGAACCATTGCTGGGACCTGATGGCAAGCAGCTCATTGCTGCCGATGCTCTTCCATTGTATGTCATCAAACCAGAAAAACCACCATCGATTATGAAGGGACCACAAGGCCAAACTGTAATGCTTCATGGGAGACCTCTCGTATCAGATCAAGTTCTTCTGGCACCCAATGGTGAGCCTTATGTGGGTCCTGATGGTCATCCTATTCCAATCTATGACCCGGAGAATGGACAGCTTCAGTTAGACCACGAAGGCAAACCTTTATACGAAGACGGGCTGCCGGTCTACTCCCACAAAGGAACCGTAGTTCGCGATAGCAATGGGAACCCTATCATTCTGGCTGATGGGAAATACATGACGACCAACATTGGACGGCCAATGATTGATCAGTTTGGTAATTTGCTCCTAGGACCCGGTGGCAAACCTTTTGCCGATCCAACTGGAGTTCCTGCTAATCATATTATTGGCCAGATTATCACTAATGCACAAGGTCAGCCCATAGTTGGGGAAGATGGTCGACTGGAGTATTTCACAGTTGGACAAATTGGACTGAATCCCGATGGCAGCATGGCAACTTATCCGAATGGACAGCCTCGGTACACGAATTACAATCAACTGTTGAGAGATTCTCAAGGGAAATTGACATGGCCTGAGTCTTACGGAGTTATCAAAAAGCTGATGGACCAGCCTAAAACCTCAGGCCACGTGGAAGTTGAGCTTGATCCAAAAACTGGGATTCCAGTATACTATGGAATTGGCCCCGAGCTTACAGGTCCTGACGGGTCCCCCTTACTCGGCCCGAATGGCAAACCACTCGGTTCTAATATGGGCCAGATTCTTTATGACCCCAATGGAAGACCTTTGAAGGGCTCTGATGGAAATATTATGTACTCAAACGTAGCAAGATTGTCCACTGATGAGGAAGGAAGGGTCAAACGTGGCCCTGATGGCCGCATTCTGTATCGTAATGTCGGTCAGTTGAGGTTAAGCTCGGACGGTATTCCTCAAACTGGTCCAGATGGCCGGCCGAGTTACTCGAACCAAGGCGAGAACGTCCGGAGCCATGAAGGGAAGCCGTACACTGGAGTTGATGGCAAACCGATAGTTTTGCAAGCTCGAGCACAACGCCCAGGCTCCTACCTCAAACTACGAGATGGCCAGCCAAGCTTGGGCATGGATGGCCACCCGCTGTTTTCCAATCAAGTTGCAATGGATCGGCATGGTAAGCCATTATTGACTCCAGATGGACGGCATATTCAGCTGGAAGATGGACGCGGTGGGCAACTGGTCCTTGGGATTGATGGTCAGCCAGTCTTTGACGAAGACGACCAACCTCAGTATTCAACTGAGGGGCCACTGATCACAGGAATGAATGGAAAGCCGTTAATGGGCGCTGATGGAGCACCTTTGACAGCCAACATGGGCGAACTTTTGATTGGAGCAGACGGTCGAGCTGTTATTGGACCGGATGGTCTACCTGTGTATGCAAATTTGGGTCAAGTACTGTATCACGAAGATGGCACTCCCGTCATAGGTCCAGATGGCAAGCTAGTTTATTACAACGTAGCTCAAATTATCCTGGACGAAGACGGCCGACCGACATATTCCAAAGATGGACACGCCGTCTATGGAACTATGAATGATTTCATTGTAGGAAATGACGGCATACCAAGATATCAAGACCACGCTCTGCAAACTGGTGACGGATCCACAGCGAGGGGAACTCAATTCGGTCCAGATCAATTGTCTTATGGCGTTCAAGGAACTCCGAGTCAGGAAGCATTTGCATCTCAGTATGGTGTTGGTATGGCAACAACAGGGCATCAAGTGGACCCTTCGTTGGCAAATGCTGGGGTAGGACAAGGAGTCCTACCTGGGTATGATGCTGGTGCACAAACCGACGCAGGACCTGGCGGGCGTCCAGATGGTAAAGGGGGGCCAGTTCCGGTTGCATTTATCGATGCAAAATTACAAATTTCCAAGGATAATCTTGAGGCCGACTTGGCGTCAAAATACAGCGAGCTTCAAGGGATGCAGAGACAACTAACTGCAGATATTCAAGATAAAATGGAATCCATCTATCAGAAGTTGTTGCGTGAAATCGCAAATCAACAAATGAGTGAGTTTCTCAGAATTTCAGTGGTTATCTTAATTTATTTGAAGTCGAGCTGTAACATGAATTTGAAATTCAGCAACGTCGCCTTATATGGCCGTCGGGCCAGGCCTGGGAAAATGTATGGGACCTGGAATTTGCACTGGGCATGGGATGCCAGCGGGCACAGCAGTTTGTCAGTTTCCAGCCCATGAAACCCATGGAAGGCTGGGCGCAGGATTCGGAGGAAAGTTGGAAAGTTGTGCACATTGTCATGGAACCGGACAGAATCCACTAGGGACGTGCACTCATTGTCACGGCAGTGGCCAGATGAGGCTATCTGATCATTCCCCATGTGTCTGTGCCGAACCTGGAGGTCCTTGCACTCATGGGCTTCAGGAATACAAAGTTTGTCCTGGACCTGGAATCTGCCCTGGTGCTGGTGTATGCCCAACTTGCAGGGACGATGCCTTGCATAATCTCAAAGCTCCTAAACATGAGACATTGACGGCTCCTGCAATGAAGCCGGATACGGCTCAGAAGGAAGAAGTTTTGCTACCAACAGAGGAGCAATTGCTTATTGATGTCCTGAAGAAAGAATGCAAGACTTTGGTTCTGTTGCCCAAAGACTTGGAAGAGTTACGAGAGAAAGTTAAGACAGATGGGAAAATTCCAAACGTTTTCGATGAAATGGATATTTTGGAGCGGCTGCATACATTGTGGGAGGCTGTGAATGCATTGAAGCACAACGATGAAGCCCTTGCTGTCCGCATGATCAAACAGGATGCTGCTCTCAAAAAACTGCCCAAAGGGATGGTTTTGGAGAAAATACGTAAGTTAACAATGCAATGTCTATTCTAGCGTGCGTATGCTTTTCATTCCCTTGATTCGAATTACAGAGAAAATCCCACCTGAGAACTTGGATGCAATAGCCTCTGCCAGTCCTGACCGTCCTTTAGTAATACCAAGTACATCTTCGTTTGGTCGTCTACCTGGATTGGATTCAGAAGATGAGGATTGTCTTCTTCCGGGGTCGTCAACGGCTCAGACAGGGGAGGGCGGAGGGGGTCACCGCAAAAGAATGAAAGCTGGAGTGGGCTCAGGAAAAGGTTTTGCAGTGGCTAATGATGACATACAAACAATCTTCAACAACCTGAGTAACTTACTTGTGGAAAGTTCGGCACACAAAGAAAAACTGGAAGGGATAACGGATGTCCTGAAGAACATGGAACAGTCCATGGTGACCAAGCATATGCTCGTGGATGCCCTGAATGATAAAGCGGATAAAGGTCAGATGAATACCAAAGTAAGCTATGATGAATTCGGCAACTCTATGGATGAGGTCACAACACGGATGCAGAACCTGCTAGTGGAAGTGTATCAGAAGAATGAGAACTGGAAGAATATTACGGATCATTTAGGAGAAGAGTTGATTGCAAAGTTGGACAAAGTTGAACTTGCACCTGTTCGGGCGTATTTTAAGAGTCACTTGAAAACTCTGGAAGAGAAAGTGAATCAATTGACGGCACAGCTGGATGAACCAGATCCTGCGGGGACGCGGAAGAAACTATTAAAGGATCTCAATTGCATCTCTTGCGATAGGCATTGTGCTATATCAGGTGTCACTAATTCTCCACAACTTCCCACTATTGGACCTATACTTGCTGGTCATACGACAGCTTCGCAAAGAGCCTATGATTTACATAGGATGAGACAGCAGAAGATATGCAAGAGGTAATGGAAACCCGACTCTCTTCTACATGTCTATGTCAATTAATATGTTCAATGATTTTAATCAGAATGGTTGAATTTCTAGAGAGATTGATAGAAAAGACATGAACCTAGTTACTAAAGAGTTGTCCTGCGGAGTCGGTTCTAGGCGTACAAGTTACGAAAACCAGCAGCTAAGGTATTTACCATGTCAACCTTTAGCAAGCAATAAGATCCCTCCATTAACCTTTAATTTCGCTCTGTCAGCCCTGCGGATATGATGAATGTGGTCAATCGCTACACTGGTGGGAGTCATACAACTGTAACAACGGGCGATAGACTATCCGCTTTGCAAACCAAAAACAGGTAGGTGACTCAAACAAAACTCTTAGCCCTATGTCCCATATACTGCGCTGTGTGAGAATGAAAGCATTCATATTTGTGTCTTTTTTCAGGTACTCCAAAGCAGGCGAGTCCTTAGGTGAGGCACTTCCTGATGTAAGAAGAGGTGGAGGGTATAATGAAGCACCACCGCCACCCGGTGCTGCAGCTTATGAAGCGTATCGAAACTCCTATGAAGAGTAATTACAAAAAAAACATTTTTCAATCATTTTTATTTTTCTCAAAACAATAAAAAAAAATAGCAAAAGCTTGCAACTGATGTCAAGGTTGTTTGGAGACGCAAGTTTATTTATTTCGTACTGACCCTCTAGTCGTGCTCTCCCATTATTCAGACGTCAAAGACGTTGTGAATGTATATATATATAAATAATATTATATAATACAACGTTCGTATATACGTAATTGATCGTGAATATGAAAACTTGTGGTAGATGTATTGGGCCGAATTCGTACGTAAAAATGTTATCTGTGTCACTTTCAGGCTTGATAACCCTGTATGGGATATCAAAACCTTCTACGCTTGTAATATCAACAGCTTGCCTCATCATGGCTTCCCTTATTTACTTAACTTCAAGTTGAAGAAAATATTGTTGGTGATTGAGCGAATGTGGCTAGCACGATCTGTTTGGATTTTGTGAATCACTGACGCTTGTTTGCTGGAGAGGAAAGGAACCGCTTTTTTCTGACTATAGTATTCAGATTGTTGTGGTCAACATAATGGCCCGGGTGGTTGTTGTAGGTGCGGGTATAATTGGATTGAGCACTGCAGTGTGCTTACAAAAGTTGGAGCCTACGGTTGATATAACATTGATAAGTGAGAAGTTTTCTCCCGAGACGACTGGTGATGGAGCTGCTGGGCTATGGGGACCATATCTTCTAGGAAGTACCCCAGAGGAGAAAATTGAGTGAGGATTTTCTGTTTTCCTTCCACTTTTTCCTTGCCGTAGGGAGGAATGGGTAGAGACGTGGCTTCAAAGATAGTGCCAATATAATTTTCACATGTACGCACATTCTTGGGATGGGGCTGAATATTAGGATGTTCTTATTTACATGTTCATAGGAAATGGTCCCGTGAGACGCACGAGCTGTTCCTACAACTATGGCGTAGTAAAATCGGTGGAGAGATTGGGATATCCATGGTGCCCTGCGTACGTGTGAGTACTGCAAAGAATTTCAAGCAACCGACATGGAAGACCGTTGTATTTGGCTATGAACCCATGACACAGGAGCAGATAAATAGTCTTCACATACCCAACTTGACGTAAGAACTGGGGATTTACTAAATGGATAGCTCTATAGCAACAGCAATAATATGAAAGCGGATTAAAGGGAATGATGTTTCTTGCTCTAGAAATGGTCAACAGTTTGTGACATTTACGTGTGAACCAGTCAGACTCTTGCCGTATTTACTCAAAGAATTCAAGGAGAAGGGAGGAACAGTACTCAGGGAGCGAGTGACGGATCTAAAGGAGTTGAGGGATAAGTTCGAAGTCATTGTCAACTGCACTGGCTTGGAGGCTCACACGGTTGTGCCGGATCCCACTGTGATACCCAAAAGAGGCCAAGTTATTCGGGTGACCTGTCACTTTCCTCTACAGCATTCTTTCTCACAAATGAGTCCAGTCAGCATTCTATTCGGTTACAATTAATATCTCAGGTTGAAGCTCCACAAATTTCCCATGCCATTCTGGATGTCAGTGATGACGGAAATTACATCATCCCAAAGTGAGTTAGTGCTGAGAAGAATGGTATTTCTAAGAGACGTTTGTATTTATGAGTTTTTGTGTTTGTGTGCCCTTAGCCAAGAATCCGTCGTACTCGGTGGAACGCATCAAGAGAATGACTGGAGCTTGGAGGCTTCGCCGCAGGATACCAAATTCATACTGGAAGGCTGCTTCCGGATCATCCCGAGCCTCAAGGTACGTTATCTGGAGATGTCATACATTATTTGCCAAATGGACCCCGCGTGACTGACTTCCTCATAAGACGCTAGAGAGAGATTGTGTATGACCTTCTTAATAGCACTCCAAGGTTATACGTGAATGGGTAGGACTGAGACCAGGACGACCTGAAGTTCGGTTGGAATTGGAGACTCATGCTGAACCTGGACGAGTGTCGTCATATGTGAGTTGAACGATTTTTCTGGTTAATTACGTAATTCTACATATATA
>JAQIWI010002540.1:0-12147 GCA_034698825.1 Deuterosminthurus bicinctus | reverse complement strand
GGAAAGTAAACAAATGATGCGCGTGTGTTTACATGATCTAAGGGACCGATGCGTGGAGTTTGGCTGAGAGCGGAATTGTCTGAGGGATTTTGTAGCGAGTTACTTGATAATGCATCGGTTTGTTTGGGAATTGTTCAAGATAAGAAGATGATATTTGACAAGGAGTTCTTTTTTTTGTTGATGTTGAGAGTCTACTTGACACGATTACGATGTGTGCAGTGATTGTACTGCTGCTAGTGATGCGGCGTTCTTTATCTAATGCTCACATATAAGCCTATTTTTACTTTCTCTCTCCTCTCTGTCTGTATCTGTCTGAATAGATTGGCTACAGAGTTGTGGACATGTATGATGAGGATCCGGGTATTATGTCAGAGGCGGAAACATCATCAACTGGCTTTAGAAGAGGTGGGAAAGCTAGATCTAGTTTGCCAGTTGTAAGAACCCCTTCGAAAACCCTTGAAAGACCATTAGGTATCAATAATAATTTATTTTTGTACTATACTTTTGACATTTTTATTTAGTTTGTGACGCAAAAAAAAAGCTTGTTGTAGTTGATGCTGCTGTTAGTCTGGTCTGTAATTATTTGCTTTTTTGTTTGTGGGTATAAGTTCTTGTTGCAGTGGTTGGTGGCATACATGTTTTGTGTTGTTGTAATGCGATGCTCCGGAAAGAGTCGCTGGATGTCAAAAGCTATGTAATTGTATGCTTATTTATTTAAATTGTTTTGTCGTGTTTAAAGGCATTTGGAGAAGGTACGGATGTGCGGGCTGAGGCATACATTATGGGTTTGTTTGTTATACAGGACTCGTCTTCCTGCAGTATCGAAGTGAAACGAAACGAGCACTCCTCCCTAATGAAATCACATCGATGGATACAGTTCGGGCACTATTTGTGCGGTCATTTAGTAAACAGCTCACAATGGAATACCTAGACGCAATGAATTCAAAAATTTACATCTTGGATCCAGCCAAGGATATTTTCTATGAACTTGAAGATTTAAGGTGATTGACCTTTAAAAAGTTTTTGCTCAACTTGAATTAGAAACAAGCTTGTCTAAGTTTGTTCTTTTTTTTTGTCATTTACTTAAACTTGAACTGCCTTCATTTCATTGACTTTCTGTCTCTCTCTCTGACAGGGATATTCGTGACCGCTCGGTTTTACGGCTGTTTGAGCCAAATGTGAATGGAAATGGTGCTACTCCGACGTGGAACGATCAAGATCAATATTTTAGTGAGCCTGAATTCGACTCAGATTATCCTACATTACATCATATTCATAAGACCAAGGTAAGTGTGCAGAGAAGCCTCTCTTCTCAAACTTTTATGGCCATGGCCCTAATATATGTGAAGAGTCCACCAAGTTGATTATGACAGAGGGAGGAATATAGAATGAATGGAAATGAGGTCGTATATACATGACCTGTGTATTTTTATTTCCTAGTCTGCTCAAAGACCTGTCGGATCGAGCCAAATTTACGGCACGTACAGTTTACCGAGACCTGCATCTCGACCTTTTTCTCCCGGTCCGGCGGCACCAGCTGGTCACATCGTTCCCGGACAAACCGTCGTTTCCAGAGCTGTGGCAGGAGGAGCGCAAACACTCGGTGCTCCACCGAAGCCTCTCCGCCATAGCCAGTTCAATAAGCGACCGAGCACACCCAGCAGTCCCCTCTATTCACCACGTAGTACGACGGGCAATACTTTTTTGGGAATTCGCACAAGCTCGGATATCTACTCAACAGCTGCTGGTGAGTGACATTTGACGCAACAGACTTTTCAGTACAATATGCTCCTTTTTCCACTTAGCCCTGCCACCATTTCTTTTACACCGCCAGCCTCTATTTCACAAGCCCTCTCCATGTACTAACTCCTTTATCCTCTGCAGCTTCTCTCCTCTGCCTCCAGTTGCACATAAGGATATGGAAAGTCCGATGGTGATGATGATGTTGATGATTATAGTCGGCTGTACCTTTACCATTTATCTTGTTTGCCGCTCTTTCACATGCATCGAATTCTGTATGCCTAGATGCTTACATTGCTTCACCCGAAAAACTGTACGATAACTACGGAATGGCACAAAATCCGGTCGGCACTCGCTCTGGGTCCATAACTCCTGTCCTTGTTGACGAAGAGTCGCGCTTTCGCATGGAGAATATGGAGAGGCAATTGGCCAATTTGACTGGCTTGGTGCACAAAGCATTGAACCCACCAACAGTTGTGCAACCCACTCGACTGTACAACCCCCGGCTGAATTACAGGGATTACATACCAACAAGAGATTTCCGAGGTAGGCCTAGTATACCCTTTCAACTTGTTTTTCTCACATCCTGTTCTGTCGATCTTTGCGTTCACAACTTATAACAACAGGACTGATTCTCTTGGGTTTCCCAACAACAATAATAATAATAACCAACCACCTGGTATTGCGCCCTTGATAACCCCGTACCCATGATGATGAGGATGATGAATGACCCTTGAGACCTGATGATTGCATCAGTTTTCCTTTTATATTTATGTTAAACTGGAGTTGTTTCATCGTCGTAGTTTTCACAAGCACACACACACATACAACTTTGAGTTTAGTTTTGAAAGTTTTGGACGATTTTGGTGGAGAAGTTTTGCTCACTCAGTTTTGTAATGCAAATATGTGTAATTGATATGGAATATACTTGTATTTTGCCTTGCCACACATTCTGTCTCTCTCTCTGTGTAAAGATGACATAGACAAGCATAGTAGTTCCAGCTCGGCCTCACTCCAAGGTAAACACGAAATTGTTCCCGGTGTTTGTTTGTGTATTTTTCATGAGAAATCGCATGTGTCCTCTCGCAATAAATGCTCTCCCTTGTATGTATTAAATTGACAAACCCAAATAGAAAGTTGAAGTAAAACTCTTGTTATGGTAATGTAAAGAGAAAACTTTAGATCAAATATACTGTCCATTGTATACTAGATGATCCGGTAGTAATTAGACCCGATGGTCAGTTGCCCCAATCCGTGGCACAACAACCCTTGACAACTGGTCAGACCAAGGCGCAGAAATTCGGAAAAGGTGGTCCATATGGCTCAATTTCTTTGCGTGTGTCTGCCTGTTGGTGTAACTTGATAGAGACTCTACATAATTAATGACTTTGCACCTCGTTAATACAGAAAAGTCCGTGTCCTTCAGTGATGATCCACCGGAATTGCAGTCAGTCCAACATCGGAGCTCTGCATGTAAGTTGACTACAGAGGAAAAATAATTTTCGGTGACCTGGTCTCTCTGATTATCATTTTTTTCTCTTCCATTTCTCATGCTTTTCTATGGATATTTTCCCATCTTTTCCTCATAAATTTTAACGCGTAAAGCGGAAATAAAAACCATCAAACCAGCAATTAAATCATCTACTCTGCCCCGAGTCAATCAACAAGGTTCACAAGGAATATTCTTTATTATTAATTAATATATGCAGTCTGGCTTCAACTTAATTCATCATTCATGCCGTTATGAGCTGGGCTGACTGAGCTAATGGTATTTTTTTTCTTTCTGTTTTCTATGTAGTTGACCGTGTGTTGGCTACCCCGACGGCTATGGGTCCGGCAGCAACTAGAGTGGTCATACCATCGTCATCTAATACAGTAGTTGCCAAAAAACCTGCCATGGCCCTAGTTCCTGTTCCTCCAACCGCTGCTGCTGCTGTTCACTATAGAACTGGTAAAGACAGTATTGGCTTTTCTTCTCTGGCAACATGTAGTGAATGTTTATGAGCTTTTGAAATGACCCTCAATTCATCTCTGTGAATTTTCTAGATTTGAGTCCGGAACTGTTCAATCAGTTACGCGTGCTACAGAAGAAAGCGAAAGATCTAAAGAATGACATTCGCATCCTTCGCCGTCACGTCCAAGCCCAGTCGCATCAGCTCAGGGATAGCATTAGGGAGACATTTCTTAAATTCAAGTAAGTAATTCGGATGACTTGGTGACATTTAATATCTGCTCTAAGGGCTAGACATTTGTTGTCATTACTACGCCATATCTCTACCCTCACATTCTCTTTCTGTACCCGCTCTCCAGAACTAATCCTAATTGCATGCTCTAATGGTCCTCCTGCTCTACAGGGTTACCCTCAAATAATGTTTTAGTTCAAATACCATATATCATGCCTTGCACACAAAACACAGTGGGAGCCACATTGGGAAAATCGTTTGGAGGAAGAAGACGACTTTGGGATTCACGTTGTGTGTGTATGTATGTGTGGTGTGTGTGTGTGTGTGTGTGTGTGTGTATTCCCAGTGAGCAGGATTTCTTGTTGGCATTCCCATGTAATACAAGGAGTGTTGTTGTTCGTTCAAGGAGAAGAAGTTGAAGAACACATTGAAATTCTGGAGAGTGGGAATGGCTGGGTTCTCTCAAGATTTCTCTGCTCTAGTACCATTAATTCCCAGAGGGAAGGCAGTGATATGACCCTGTAGATTCTTCGTCTTCTCCACTCGTGTTCTCTATTCGGAGCGAGGGATAAAGGAGAATGGGGAGTTTGTGTGTGTGTGTGTGTCTGTGCGTGGATGCGTGTGTTTAGCTTTTTATTTATAAAGCAAGGAACTGTATGGCCGTAACATCTTTGGAAGTTAGTTGGAAGAAAACAAACAAAATGTTCAGTCCTGTGGTGGTGCTGGTGGTGGAGACGAGGAGCATTATTTATGAGGCCCCGGTTACAGACTGGCGTGTGTTGTCTAAGTATTGCACAACACTTATATGGCATCTCATTCTTTAGCAACCCTACAATGCAATATGCTTGGCTTCTTTTTGAAAGGAAAAGTAGGACGCATGCTCGCTAATAGTAGTACGACTAGTGGTAGTATAGTCGGAGGAAACTACCTCAAAACTTGTATTGTCTTCATTTGAACAAGTTTTAGATGGAGTTATTTGCTCTTATGAAATTATTTATGGTCCTCATTTGCAGAGTCATTGCGACACTGGATGAAGACTGGCTAGGACTGAAGGAGCCACGACTTCGCCGAGAGGAGGAGATGTATAAAATGGAAGTCAATAAGCTGGATAAAGACATTAGGTACGCACATGGTAGCATGCTTGCATGTAACTTTATCCCATGCGTCCCAGCAGGTTGTGGTGTATACCTTGGAGAATATAATGTTACTATTGGATTTGTTTTCTTTTGGAACAACAACAACAGTGAGCTGGAGAAGACCGTGGAAGATTTACGAAGTCACGTTATCAATAAACGAACAAGAGTTAACATGGCGGATGTAGAGAACATGGCTTTGATACTAAGTAAATCTAGGTAAGGGAGTATTATGTATACTCGTTGACCTGGAGCAGCAAGTGCTACAGTTCGGTGGATATCTCATGTCTTTCCATTTTTATTTGCAGCAAATCCGTTGCAGACTTAAAGGCTCGCTTCCCTGTTCTTCATGAGAATGTGGAGCGTGCAGTGGGTCTGGAGATGGACCGATTGGCATCAGAAGAACTGTTTCTTAAGACGGAGCCAGAGAGGCTAGAGAATGCTCTGAAGCGATGCAAAAAACTAACTGGGACGCTAGTGACACTGAAAAGGTCGGTGATATTCTTGGAGTTGAACGGAGGCCTGTGTGTTAGATGGGGGATATAAAACAATAAAAATTAATAATTACGACTCCCATAGACTGGCATCCGTTCAAGAGCAACGCATGCCAAATTCATTGGATTCTTCTGGACTGCCCCAACCACCATGCGCCTCCGGTGGTAATGTGGGACAAGGGGATATTGTCGATGCCGCCAAGAACAGTAACCGGGTATGCCTTACTAAGCAGTCATCATCAGGGTCTCGTTTTGATCGTAGTTATTACCTTTTTAAATTAGGAACGTGGAAGTAAATTTTCAAAGTTTCTCGTAGTCGCTAAAAAAAATTTAAAGCAAGTTTAGAATATTTTTGGAGTGAAATTTTTCAGAGAAATGGATACTAGTGATATTTTAGTTCCTATATAGCAACATGTTCAGTTAGTTCCTGTTTGAAAGCTGAAAGAGGCTGTGGCAGTACACAATGTCGATGTTGTATTTCATTTGTCACTTACTTCTTTCTTGGCAGGCTAAAACTATTTGACAAGGTGAAGCTTTACTAGTTTTTTTGTTTTTTTTGAACGCACTACTCGAAAATTCATGTCTTCTTACGAAAAACTAATATATTACAACAGTTTAACCCAGTACTGACGGTGCGGTTAAAGGGATCTATCTGAAAGGAAGCGGCGGGACGAACTGATAGAATCATTCACACAGCTGTCGCCTTGTTTTTTAGCCATTAGGAACGAAGCTGTTAGCATATACAAAGCCTAAGACGTACAAAATACGCTAAACAAAAAAACAACATCTACTCTGTACTTCATCTCTTTCACTCTGTGTTTCTTTTCTATCTCTTTGTATTTCTTTTGACGGCTGATAACTGCCAAAAACCGTAGTATATAGTACTTTTATTGCCACCGTAAAACTTGTTTTACAGTCTTCAATTTTATGTATTAGTTTTTCCCATTTCGATATATTATGCCTCTTGGTCATATTAGGAAAGGCAGAAGGGATCTGTAAGGAGAGGAAGTGATCTGTGAGGCAGGGTTGTTGCACTATGAAATGATTCAAAGTTGTAAACTACCTCAGAAACATTTTTTTGTCCTGACTTTACAATGTGATTCAATTGTAACAATTTTAAACAAAAAGTTTCAATGCTACGACGGTCTGACATGTCTGTGAACTTTGAATTGACGTCTTAAATTCCTCCTCTTCCACCATTCTGCTCTATCCGTATGACCAGTTGTTTCCATTCTTATACAAGCGAGTGGCTCATATTACTTACTCTACATGATACTAGTGACATTGAAGGCTTTATATAAATTTGACTACTAAATACTTACAAGTCAGACAAGCATATTTCTTTGGCTGGTATATATATATACTTTGGCAATTAGTCATAAATATTGATGACCAGTCGACTGGGAACGTACTGGAATGGTAGCTTTAAATTTTAAGTGGTATTTATAGCTATGTTTTGGTTTTTATCTACAGCTGACAGTAGCTTTCGTAATGCTCTATCTATCATTTTATCAGCCGTAGTAGTTACAGTTGTAGAGTTAGTTTTGGGTACGGGTTATCATTATTCATTACTATTGATATAAATGGCGTTGGCAGGACACATTTGGACCCCTTTGATCTATGTACATGACTCACGTTATTATGAATGATAGCCGCTCTGTATTTTTGTTCTTATAGAACTCTGCAAAACTTTGCAAAGAGGGAGTTCCGTATCCTCGAGAACATTCCAGTGATTTAGAAAATATGAGGGAACTTCCTTGTTGAATTTTCTAGAAATAAAACAAAGGGTTCCAACATGTGTCCAAAATTATAATTTGAAAGCGTAACAAGTATCGTATTATTATCATTATCATTCTTCTGTTATGATTTTTATCCCCCCTTGTAGTTCATGAAACAAGGTTGGAAGTGGAGCTCACACTTCAGAGAAGTAATTACCGAGTAAACTTTCAATTTATTATTCAACTCAAATTTCCATATGATAATAATTAGTTATATATTGCCCATGTTATATCATTATTATTATTATACATATGCCCCAGTTGTCATGTATTTGATTATCATCACCTTAGTTTCCTCTTCTTCTGATTTTATATTCATTTCCTCCTCACTCATTCATAAAGCTTTCCTTGATTGTCTATATTTGTAATGCTGTATAAAAATTTGTCGTCTATTGCACCGTTGCAAGCACATTTGCATGGCTGATTACTATGAAAATCATTATGCGCATGGTTTTGCAAAAGTGAATCCCTCTTGCATTGCATTCTCGCTCTTGCTGCTGTGGTTGTTGTTGTTGGTGATACTGTTGTGGTGGTGATTTGCTTAGTCGCCTTTAAATGTGAGATTTGATGGAGCTTAAGCCTGATGATTCATATTCCTTGAGTGACTGATTGATTGTCCCTTCTTTTGTCAGCTTCTGATTTCCATGAAGAGATTTTGTTTTTTATGTAAAAAATTTATATATATAAAACTCTTTCTCTTCTCTAAAATGTTTTTTGGATAAAAGTCCAGTTTATTCTCATTACCACTGGACTAGAGGGATTAATTGAGAAAGAGTTGTTATTATCATTCTGTAGTGTATATATTTATGTGAATTAAATTACAGAAGTCGTTCACTGGACAGCCAAGTTCCCCACCTTTCGGAAGTCCCACAGCGGGATCCTCAGGCGGTGAGAAAGTTAATGAAAGCCTCGATGAGTTGTTAGATGAGCTGGAAAAGTCCAAGATTCATCGACTTCATCCCCCATCCCCACCTCGAAGGCTCCCTTCCTACCCCTCAACAGAGTCAGGTGGGGGCTCACCAGTACATCCACCACTTTCTATACAAAACCCGATGAATAATAGTTACCCCCCTGTACCTCCGAAACCGACGAAAATACCTCCACCCCCACCCCCACGAAGCTCCTCCAAGTTCCAGAATTCCCCTCCGATAAACGATGGGAGCTCAATATCCGAGTCGTCCGAGTCCGTGAATTCTCAAGATGTCGCCCTCACCAATCGTCATATGGAGTTGCTGAGGAAGCAGAAGCAGCTGCAAGAGCAGTTTTCTCGGCTTCAGAATCTCCAGCAGGCTGGTGCAATTATTGTGACTGGACCCGGAAGTGGGGATTCAGGGGGTTCCGGAGGTTCCACATCCTTGAAGAAGACAGGATCTGAGTCGAACTTGCGACAAAAGCTAAGTTTCGCTCCGTCGGGCTCATTGGGGAATTTAGGAACGACGGCATTGGCGGCGCAGCTGTATGAAACTGATATCCTGTAATGGATGCAACGAATGTTAGCAAATGTTATTTTGTTGGAGGGAATTGAATTGAATCTCACGTACAAAATGCTACAAAGGCAGAAGAATTGCAGCTACAGTACTCCTTTTTATTCACCTTACAAGACGCTCTTCTAACTTTTTGCATATTTTACTACTACTCTTTTCGCATTGAGGCTGCTCTCTTTTAACTTCAAATGCCTCTCACTCCTCTCTGCTGCACAAAGGGACAGAGTCTCGATGGACTTAATGTCAGGACTTGAACGCGTGTGTCTATGTGGACGTGATGAGGAAAAAAGTGGGCATTAATTTTTAATGATGATGCCATACAAAGTGTGTTCCATTGTATGAAGTATATACGTATACATGTACTTGTGGAAGAGCTGCGAAGATGCTAGTTAGGATGAGCCTCCCAACTCCCTGGGATCTGCTCATCAAAAGTGAGTAGCTTCGCTACTATGAACTTCCCTTCTTTTCCAACACTTTCAGTTTCCATCTCCAATTTCTTTCTCACTAAAAAAGTCACACAAAGCGTGCACACAAAGACTTTTTTCTTCTCTCGCGATAAGAAAATCCACGCGTTTTTCTCTCTAACTACTACATACTACTACTTTGCTCAACCAACTCAAACTTTCAGAAGAAGATGATGATGGCAACAAGTTGAACACATGATGATAATAATTAAACATGGGTAAAAAAAATGTGACCATGTGTTAGCCAAATGTTTAGATGTGCTGTAGCTGTATGTTAATGAATTATTACCATGAAAATCTATAGCGTGCTAAAGTTACTATTGTCACTATTGCTACATACCCTTAATAAGCGTGTGCTATAATAATTACTATCAAGTTTTCAATATGGTTTTCGATGTTATTCCTACGAAGAAAAGGATGATGATGATAATAATAATAAAAAACAGGCGTTAATCGCATAAAAGTGTGAAATGCATAGGATGCTGGCTCATTCCGGAAAGATTTACGAGAAAAGTTTCCATGGGTTGGAGAAAATTTTTGGCCTGATGATATTCCGAGTAAGCTGGTGCGGCTTAAGCTCACCTCAGCCACACCACGTAGACGGACGGAGGGGATTTGGCAGTGTAAACGTCATAGCATATCACTGGGGCAGTGGTAGGCCTTTTCGTGGTCAGTGTTGTCGATCCTTGGAAAACTCCATGACATTCATGCAGTATTGAACACATTCAAGGCGTTCTTCGCACACGTACAAAACACGATATGAACAACGGAAGTGGAGAGATATACCATAGTACATTTGATATTTCTATACGAACAGTACCATACAATATGCACACGAGCATGACAGGAACAACAAGTGGGAAATTTCTGCGTGGAACAACTCATGGAATTTACATGGTATGTACTTACTACACACGGAAAATGGCCTTACATTGTATGGACATGTATATGAGTCCGTTGTGATTTCCGTCGTGACACAAAGGGCATGAAAGATATTCGTGGACAAATACTCTCCCCGTCACGTTCTTTCCTTTCTATTGTCGTGTACGGCA
This sequence comes from Deuterosminthurus bicinctus, assembly GCA_034698825.1. Taxonomy (NCBI): domain Eukaryota; kingdom Metazoa; phylum Arthropoda; class Collembola; order Symphypleona; family Bourletiellidae; genus Deuterosminthurus; species Deuterosminthurus bicinctus. Next base: position 1,819 of record JAQIWI010002540.1, on the reverse strand, counting down.
GTGATGGCTGTGAAGGGCCCTGTCCTGAATTTCACCTCACTTCAGGATTCTCTGTCTGTTTCAACAGTTGATACGTCAAACACGCTTATTTCATTCCTGACAATAAAATACGTGCCACATGTTTGCGCTCGCAAGTTACAGGCACACACATTATGCATACAAATTCAAACAGACGTATGCGTAACATGGAATTCATTTCATTTGTCACACAAATCTACACCTCCTGTCCCTTGTGAGAGTCTGCCCATGAATGCGACAAGTTTATCGGAACACCCAAGACACATGGAAAAGCGGTCAGTGAGCCAGTGAATTTGTTTCCATTAACCAGTCCAATGTATCCCGGTGAAAATAGGGAAAAATTAGATGGAGCGGAAAAAAATAAAAAAAATGTGGGAAAGAAGAAAGCTCATTGATTTTTACGTAAAACGAAAATTGTCTTCCTTTCTTCCATGTAGGCTCTTCTGCTTTCCAGTTACTTAACCCGCTTCCGCTCTCTCCATCAGCCCTTTTCTTTCTTCGCTACACACACACACACACACACATACATGCACATACTCTCACGTGAGTTTCACTATCCAAAAGGGACTGGAAATGCTACCTTTACTCCACTTAAAGTGGGCGAAGAGTGGGATGTGTGTGAGTGCTAGACAAACCGTAGCAAGTTATTTTAGCTCCGTTATTTTACCCTCTCTTAGTCAAGCTACTAGTGATGTAGGCAAGTTGATATGGCTTGAGTAATGTGTGTATGTGTGTGCGTGTGCAATGCTTTATAACTTGCTTGAATTTCCTAGTGAATTTTCTCCGCGTGTGGAGGAGAGAGCGCGCGGAAAAGCTTTGCCTGCATGACACTCACCTACTCCACCATCTGCGAATACGACGAGGCTTTTCATCGATCTGTAATAGAATCAACAGATATTCTTCTACTCCTTCTTCTTCTCCACTCTTCTCCTAGGTCCTTTTCAGCTCACTCTCCGAGTCCACTCTCCCTCTCTGTTGCTAAACTTGCAGAACACTTAGTCAGCAGTGCGGCAGAGATTCTATGGCAGTCTCTATGCCGAGCTGAGTCGGATAGTTTCACTCACTTTCACTCTCTCTCTCTCTGTTCTCTCCCCATCTCTGAACGCATTCCCCGGCTGCCCAACTTTCACTCTGTACTTGCTTTAGAACTCTTAAAGCCCCTATGTGCATTTCCATGGCAATCAACTCGTATTATTTTCCCTTCTGATCATCCCTCACTCTGCTCGATCACTCATGGCTTTGAGTATGCGGACACCTGTGCCCATTGGTGTAGCGGTTGAAACTGTGGACAAATTTACTATACGACCATGTGACAAATGAAGTGTTGGTGCTGTTGTTGTTGTTGTTGTTATTATTAGCACGAAGGAAAGCATTGTGTAATATTTCACGGCTACTTTCACTTTCTAAATCATGACGCAAGAGGTTTGGCTTCAGAGCATCGATCGCAGGTAACTAAATGCCAGTCAGTTGTCTCACACACACAAACATACACACGCTCTTTGTTTGCCTTCTTCTCTGCCCAACAGCACACCTTGGCCAATCCTTTATGTGTCATGGACACTATTTTTGTTTACTATCCATGAAGAAGGTGAAAGGACGTTGCTCGTTCTATGAGTTTGCACTAACAAGTACTCGTCAAAATAATTTCCTTTTGTATACCCCCGTCACGTTTTATCCTTTTCAATTTTCTCTTGGCCATTAATTTGAAACCATTTTCCAGCAGCGGAGCTGTACGATTCTTAGACGAGCGTGAGAGAGAAACGGAGTGAGGCATGAAAAGAGATGATGTGTATGCTCAAAG
>JAQIWI010002539.1:0-12148 GCA_034698825.1 Deuterosminthurus bicinctus | reverse complement strand
GAAAGCGTGTATTCCAGGTCACACCCTTCTTGATGATACAACTTTCGTGTCAATCTAACCATTCATGTGACCTCCAGGTCGGTGGACAAAATGTGAGATTTTGAGGTCTCTTCTATAGCCAATGGTTTAAGCCGTGGCTAAAAACAAGTCTCTCACAAAATAATTTTTTAGAAGATTTATACGTTGGTTTTGTGACGATTGCTAAGCGATTATGTCTTTGCAATATTCAAAAAGTCCGTATCTTATAATGTTATTGCATTCAGTCGCTGATACATAGAAATTAAAATCGGCGCTCTGAAGCCTTCCGTCTGAAGCGCTCTCAAGCCTTCCCGCTGAAGCACTCTGAAGTCTTCCGCTTGAAGTGCTCTGAAACCTTGTGCTTGCAGCGCTCTCAAGCCTTAAGCCTGAAGGCCTCTGAAGACGTGAACCTTAAGCGCTCTGAAGCCTTCCGTTTGAAGCGGTTGTAGAAGGGCGTTCAAACAAGCACCAAATTTAAACGCTTACATCGAGTTCAAACTACAGCCACAAGAATCCGATCAAATGTGACTTCCCAGGCTGCCTTATACCACAACAGATGGGTCTTATTTAACTAAACACAAAGTATTGCATAGCGATGAACGGCCATTTACTTGTGCTCACTACACTACATGTGCAATTTTCGGTAAAAGAGAAAGGACTACATCTCACAACACACAGCAATAATGCACAGTAAACCTAAAACATTGACCCCTTCTAAGTGCGAGTACAAAAAAAAACAGATCGAAGAAGTTGGCGCAAGTCATGATAGTTCACGAAGGGAAGAATGAGAATATCCAAGGCTGTGACTACAAAGGAAAGAATGAAAGAGCCTTGAATGGCCACATGCGTCGTCACAAAACTCTTGGACCATTTCCTGTGTACAGTTGTCCCGGGTGTGGACTTAAGCAACCACGTTAACGGACAGGAGGGTATTCCAGTGTCCATTCTGTTTCCAGTATTACCCAACGATGGATCAGCTACAGAAGCAATGTGTTGTTCACACTTTTGTGCTCACATTTGTAAATGAAAAGCCATTTCAGTGCGGTCATCACAAGTATGAGGCTACCACACGAGTTGGCGTTAAGATGCAAATTTCTTCAGCGCATCCAAGCAATGAATTTCTTGTCCAACTCCCGAACGAACGGGAGTGTCTGCGCTGTAAAGTGATATTGCCTAGTGTACAACTGTTTATTCACCACTACAGGGGCCATGTGAGCTCCCTATTGTAAACATTTAACTTTGCTTTTCTGTTAAGTTTGTTCAGCTGAATTCGACAAGAGGAGCTTGTTGAATTTCGGTTATTTTTTTGTATTGTAATATTGTAAGCCAGTTTTGTTGTTTGATTTAACTTATGAAATGTTTGCAAGTAAAAACCTGCTGTTATATTAACTGCTGCTTAATGTTCCATTCAATATTATTTTTTATACCATTTATTAACCAATGTTCTCTTTTCTATAGATTGAGCAATTTTACTACCTTGTTCTTACCTTTTGAAATATTAAATCTAGTCTGAATATGCTATGCTAATGCCTGCGGCTGTTACAATAATATGCACAGGACTTATTCTATGAGAATGAATGTGAAGGGCTGTAGCCTTTGTCGGTGGCGAGGTGTACTATTACCTGGGAATGTAGCAGGTCTTTGTGAATGGTCGCATGCAGTTGCTCTGTATGAGGTCCTTCCAACACGTTGACTTTGAACAAGTAAGGACAAGTAGTGATTGTAAAACATGCCCAAATCCCACAACAAACACTTCCGCTTCGTTCAGTACCAAAGTGTACACAGCAGGTGGGGAAACCCATGGGCACTGTGAGAGCATGGCGACCATGTCGACGGAAGAAAGTCGCTCTTTACTCGTAAAAACCAGGAATAAGTTGAATGGAATATTGTACAGCTGTAGAAGAAGAGGAATTCTGCCAGTAGTTTGTGTGTCTTTTTTGTCGGTACCAGCTGAAGACGCATGCAGGTTGATGAGATTTGTTGTGTACTTTGTGAGCAATAGATGCGATTTATAAGAGAGCTGAAAGCGAGAATTGTAAATGGATTTATTGGAATAGTTCATATCTGTTTCCACAATAAGGGAGCAACTTGAGGACTGTGAGTAGAAGATGAATATGTTGGTAGAGGTTTCTGGGTCTGAGTAAATTTTCAAGCCCCAATCGAATACAAAAAACTGCGTTTTTTGAGTGAGGAAAGCAGTTGGATTGTTGTTGTGGTTGTTGACATTGCTTTGTCTGCTTGATGTTGCTTCAGTGGGATTGATCTAGCAGCTGCAGTCAGCAAAAGAGCTGAGAAAATCAAAACCAATTTAACATTGTATATTTTGTGCAGTATTTTGCAAGACAAACTTCGGATGATTTCCCGAATTCCGTTGAGGCTTGGAGGCAGAAGTTACACATGCCTACAGATCATCGTAGTGGAAGGTAATGCTCAAAATTATTTCTACCATACTCTTGCAAAACAATAAATATATTATTCCTAACTAAAATGAATTATTTTTACGCAAACTTTCAGCGACTCGGGCTTGACATTTTGGGAGTCGGTGTGGATTCACATCTCAGTTCAACTCGAACTATTCATCATCACCGTGCTGTTGCTGCCATTTAGATGCCATGTAGTGTTTATTTGTAATAAACACATGCGTGCCCGCCTCTGGCAAGAGAAATTATCTTTTTTTGTGTTTATTTAGGGTTTTTCCCGGTGAGAATGTTGTCATGACAACTGAATTTTTATTCATCATTCGAGTTGCTTTCCGACCTTGGCAGCAAGATAAAAATTTTCCTCCAAATTTAAAATTGTGAGTATGATTTTCATCGATTCTAGATGAGAGAATTTACTTTTCAGTCCATCGCAATAGCATAGCATACTCGTATGCATTGAAAGCTTTATATTTTTTTTGTAATGAAAGTTCGAGGTGACTTGTCTGCGGGGCCGCACACAACTTTCCATTTTTACAAATGATGGAATAATTCATCAGCTTCTTTAATTGCTATAACTCTGTTGGGGCTTGACTCCATGGATTTAAATGTATACTCATCAAAATGACACGCTCATAAAGATACGTAATGGCTAGATTGTTTACTGTAAAATGTCCCATAGGACATACTTTCATAAGTCAAGAGTCAAGACTTAGCCCAAAGAACGTTGCGTTGCACTCGGCGTAGAGAAACCAAATAATTTGGGCACGTACTGCGCATCAGGAGAAGAATCAGTTGCCAACAACAAAAGTCTATCAAAAACACAAATAGTGAGAGAAGCATGGTGAAGCCAAGCAGCTTGAATGCATGACTCAAGTCCACCAGCAGCGTCGTTGAGGTCTAACATGAGAAAGATAGGAAAAATTTAATCAATATGTGAACAGATTTTGATTACTTTGTTTACATTCAATTTGTGGACTACAATCTGCGAGCCGAAGTTTGAACTTGGTGGCGAACAGTCCGCTGTCGCTAACGAAGGCAGCGGGCTTGGCGCGCGAAAATCAAAATGATACGCTACGCGCGCTGATTAATCGCTGGTTGATTTGTTTCTGTTTTTATATAATTTTTTTTTAAATTCTTCATTTAGGTTTTAGATATTTTCAGTTACACGTAGTCAAACATCCTCTGCAGTAGGTATTCTCATGTATGTGCGCGGGCGCTGCAGCATATTGTGATGTGATACGTATGAAGTAAATTGCTACGATATGCAGTAGTACAGATCTTACAATTATCAGGCATAATAGTACCTCTAGTTGGCTGTGGCCCGTTGAAAGGTATACGCTTTCAATCTTGAATAACTCCCGACAATTTAATGCTATAGAGCTTTTGAATACCGATTCTGAAGCTGTAATCTAAAATAATAACTTATCATTATTACTGCCTTCCTTCTTAAAAATTGTCCACGTGTCAATGACATTACTGACAGCATTCATTAGTACGTGCGAGATAATTCATTATAGTATTCCTACAACATTGCACTGCATTGTAGAAGCTGTGGTAAGGAAAGACAATGGAGAGGCTCGTTTCTGGCGCAAAAAGGTACATTAAACCGCTTTCGCCATTGGCAAAAGCGTGTAACCCACGCAGGATTCCAAAACAACCTATTCTTCCACTGAAAAGTTTACAGTACAAGAAAGAGACAGGCACTGAGAGAAGCTCATAAGAACAATAGCGAGCGATGAACTCCTTCTCTCCTCTAGCCATAAAATCAATCTGGGCTTTACTTCTCAACAGTCAGGCGGCACAGTAAGTGCCGGCTTTTCTCCTAATACTCTGTCTGTAGTCAGTCGGCTGTCTTGGCTTGCCCATCTAAACAACACGAAGCGAATGCTGTTGAAGTAGCCACCATCAAATGGATTTGAGTCTCATGGTCAAAAGAACCTAGCGGCCAACATGTAAGTTTTTGGGTAACATTTATTGTTATTTTTAGAAATAAGGAAAGAAAATGATGATCGGAATATTATTCATTGCAGTCATTGGAATGGCCATAACTGTGGGACTGCTTATTCCATACCCGTTGACTGCACTCTCAGGATATCCTGCTGTCTTTGGAGTCGGAGAGTTTCTGCTCACCATCATTCGTTGCTGCTTTTCGCGGGACTTATAATTTTGCTCTTGTATAAGCTTCTTGAGGACGAATTCGGGCTTGGTAGGTGCAAGTCATTTTAAACGAATGATCCTATCAATATTATTCTAAAATGTAATGTCAAACGGATGACATTTAAATGAGGAATTGTGGTCTTAGGTTCTGGAATGGACCTCTTCAGTGCCACCAGCGCAGCGGCGGATTTTGCTTTTAGTTTCGGGGTGTGCAAAAAGAAAATTCGAGTTAAATTTTAATTTGATGCTTTTATTTACACGGTTTCTACAGACAGAGGACCTTAAATCTACACAGCTTTGCCTTCGAAAATTTAATCTCTAATGACCATCTCGCCATTAAGTGTACTCTTGTGAATCCGCATCAAAGCTGCTTCTTTAAATCGAAGTTCAAGTACTGTTGATCGACTTACTGTCTTCATTCCTTCAAGGCTAAAAAGCTTCGCTAAACTGAACGAGTCGTAACTTGGAGCGCAATGAGTATTTGCAGCAACTTGTAAATATTTGGCGTAACATTAACAAATCCTTGAAGTTCTTCCGGTGCTGATGATGGTGGATTCTAAGAAAAAACCCTGAATGCTAATAAAAACTAAAAAAAAAACACTTCAATAATCTACCTGTTGACTCTTATACTAAAAATTCAGAGTGCTAACTCAGCTCCAAGATCGTTAAACGACACCAAAATGAGAACATTTTGGCAGAATTTAGCGCAAACAAAAATATTGTCATCTGAAGATTCTAGATGAAAGAAGCACCTGCAGTAGTGTAAACGGGTCTCTCGCTTGTGCCGAAAATCGATAGATCAACAACGTAACGATCCAGGAGTTCACATTGCAACTGTCTCCAAGTAATACTCTTATGGGGAGCTCGCATTGTTTCATGGTGATAGAGTTGACGCTTCGTCACACAAGGGACAGTGGAATCAGCAAGCTTGCTGTGCTTCTCAGAGATAACTCGAAACTCCGCCATTCTATTTCTCTCAACCCGCTGCAATGCTTTAATTGCTATTTAAACTTGTTCAATGGCCTTACTGCAACCGATAGCAATAATGAATGCACGTTGTACGTTTTTATGCAGCAGCGATTATGGTTAAATTGGCAAATTCTCTTCTTTTAATTTTGTCGCAAATTAGCTGACTACAATTTGTTTGTTTTTCAAATCGTTGCGGGGAAGCCGAAACGAACTCACACACATTGGACAATGCCCCACGTATTTATCTTAAGGAATATCACACATCTGGCGGTTTTAAATCCTGAAAAACGGCCAGGCTCCGCAGACATGAAACAATGCCCGACGTTACACTTTATGCTTAAGGGGCGTGGGTAAAATGATTAAGTGACGGCTGAAATGCTTTGGATTCTAGCAAAGCTCATATTAAGCAAGAATAATTTTCATTTTTGGCCGGTAATTTGTGTTAGTAATTTAAATTTAGATAGAAAGTAAAAAATACTCGCAAGGTCATTTTACCTAGTGCTTGCTAAATATTTTCGGGGGGTGCAATTGACACAAATGCACACCCCCAAAATCCGCCACTGTTCCTAACAACATTGATTATATCTAATAGCATAAAAATTGGTAGAAATTGACACGAAAGTTATTGCTAAAGCTTAACATTGGGCTAGCTTTAAACATTAAATTCTATGTTGTGGCTGATTCCTCGGAGATAATCCAAGTTTTCGACGTTTCCCCAATTGTTTGCAGCATTTTGAATGCGTCTGTAGCATTCCACGTACCTTCTTTCTTTCCGTATGGGTTTGCCACTGAAAAATGCTTCCAGTTTTAGGAACACCAAACGTTTGTTCGTGTTTCAAGTGATCAATGAATTGCCATATATTGGGATGCGTAGATCCTACACGAGCATTTAGGGCCCTGTGCCAGCCCTCGAGGCTATTTGTTGTCAAGTGTTCATTATTGAACACTGCTGCCCTGTTGTTCCAGAGTGGAATAGGAAATAACGGGTTGTTCCGGATTCCAGTTAGGCGGTTCATCTTTCCTATCCGGTTTCTTTCGAAGTACTTCAAAAGTGGGTGAAGGCATGGATTCTCGCGGAAGAACTCGGAATTACATAGTTCTTCAAAGACTTGAGCTACATTTTCTGGTGGAACAAATGAGATGGCACCTAGAGACTTGACGTGAGAAGCAAGTTCAGGCTCGCTGTATCTTCGTAGAGCTTCTGGATTGCCTTGTACTTGCCTCCACAGGCACTGGCCAAAGTGAAACCAACAACCTTTATGACGGCTGTTTGGAAAAACTTGCTGAAAGGCGTTAATAGATGCTTGTTCGAAATCCGTAGTGACGGTGACGGGATCTAAGTTTGGGCATCTGATCTTCAACTCATGAAGCATCTTGACGTACGTTTGTTCATCTTTACGGCAGAGCAGCACGAAAACCAAAGGGGCGACTCTACCAGCCAAATCAGCATGTATGACGTATAGTTGTCCAAATAAAGGCTGAGGTGAGGTCCGGAAGGTGCCATCTGCAAAAATGTGCTGTGCGCTGCCCAGTGCCCTCAAATTGTCAGCATGCGAAAACATCAAAATTCTGTTTTCCTCTGCACCGCTGTCATAGATCAGAAACGGATGTCCTGCGCTGGTCTCCTGATAGCATTGTGGAATTTGCAAATCCGTTACATTCCTGAAATAAATAAGTATAAAAGTCACTCGTATTACGTAAAGTTTGAGTGTCATTTGCAGGACAAAAAATAGTCCTACAACTCCACCAACAAGTTCCCTTACTAAGAACTTTATGTACTGATAAATTCAATAACTTTTTTTTTGTATCTCTTTCATGCTCATCTTCTTTAACCGTTACCAATGAAACTGATGAGTACGCAATATTTATAACGAAATAGTCAACAAAAAAGTCCCATAGTACGTGAAAAAGTCAAGACATTTTGAGTGCGTGGAGCTGAAAGTGGATCGTTTGGCTTCATACAGCTCAGCACACAGTTTGCTATGTTGGACCACACTATACTGGCTAACTTATTTTTATTAGTTAAAATGAGCATGGCTGTGGCTTTACATTTTTCAATTGATTTACTGGGACCATTGAGGTGGTGAATTCTCACCTAAAAGCCTACTGGGAGGACGGTTTTATTATTGGCTTCATAGATCGTCTGAAAACTGAATATCTTTTGAAAATATTTGCTCATGGTGGCTCATTTATTGTCCGATTTTCTGAGCTGAAGCTAATTTCAGTCACTCTTTCGTAATTTTGAAAATAGACAACGACAAAACGATTCCTACCAGCCTGGCACCATTTACATGTGACCAGTCAAAGTTCCTAAGTTTGCCAGAGATCTTACAAGGTCGAATCTGCCACGGACAGACAAAGAGAGGCTTCTCAAGCGTTTACTTTTACGAAGTTAGCGAATGGCCTGAGAGTTAGGTGCTACCTTGGAACGCCGCGCCGGCAGGGTAGTTAGCCTTCTTCCGAGCTCGTTGCATGACTTTGGCCATAGCATGTTCGGTCGGCAATGCACCCAAGATGGCCGGTTGGACACTTTGAACGGCTGTAGCTAAAAGCTTGCGGGGTGGCTCCGTGCTGGCTCGAGCAAGACCCTTCATTTCAGCGACGGCCTTCTTAGCTGCAATCTTGAGGGTCATTGGAACGTGGTTGTGGCAATTGTCATACTTGACAACTTGCCCTTCACTCGTGTGCACTCTAGCCTTGCATCCATATGATTTGTACTGGGTACATTTCCAGTAAATTTTTTCAACCTCCGTTTTTTCTTTCACAAACTCATGTCCTTCATGTAGAAGCAAGCGTTGGCCCATTTGGCTGGTGTTGTACTCCAACGCCATAGTGGACAAAACTACCAGAAAAATAATTTTTAGCATCTAATGCCTAATCAAAACGACCGTGAAAAAATATAACAGCTTGAATGTATGAAATGAGTGTGGTACGGCACGTGTACATTAAGTGTATATTCAAATTAACTTACCAATATTGTAGTAACTTGCTTTGTAGTGATTTATTTTCCACAACAACGACTGTCTTCTCTACGGGAAAAGCTGTGACATGCTCAACAATGCAATGCAAAATGAAAACGGATACGACAGAAAACCTGTCGTTGCATTTTCCATCAAAGGTTTCTTAGTCGCAAAAACAATGTATTTGCGAATAAAATCGTCTCATTTCATTCCTGAAAGATGCTATGCTTTTGCCATTGCATTGTATGCGAGCCTTTGTTGGTATGGCAACCGGTCTAAATTTTATGTATTATTATATGTGCGGTGCAATGGGAATCGATGGTATGACTTGTCGGTTATATGACCAGGCGACCTTTTGACATTCGGTGCTTTGACCGGCGGCCCTTCAGCGGCGGTCCTTTGGTGTACAGCCCAAGAGCGGAGCAGGTTTGTGCATAGAAATTGAAACTTTTCTCAGCAAATTTATGCAGTGCTTTTCTGTAGCTAAAGTGAAAGCAAGCTCTCAACTGATTTAATAATGCCCTTGGATCCCGTAGGACCCGCTTTGATTTTATGTTTCTGCACTACTTGCTCCTGAATTCCTCGACGACAGCCTCTGGATTTTTTAAACATGCTGTCCCACACCAGTTACAAAGTCTAACTTGGAATTTGTCGGATGGGCTAACTAACTCAGATCAAAGTCCTCGACAATAATGTTCTGATCCAGTCTTCCACATGACACTACCACGACAGCACTAAAAGATATTAGTTAGAGGGGTAGCGATGTTGAGTATGCAAGCTTTATTGTTTGTTGAAAGCCTCTTAATTGACAATTCAGTATTCGCAAGGAGCGAGGTAGAAACTCAAATGTAAAGTCCAGGGTTCACAAAATTGTACCCTTTAAGGACAAGTTGAAACAGCGTGAGGTATTTAATAGTGGACTAAATTCATTACTTGCTTATGGGAGAATTAACAGCAGGATGTAGGCGCATATTATCCTCTGAGCACCCTGTATGTAGTGCTGAGGTACACAATGAGAACTATCTCATGTTTGCATGAATACTTCTCTAGCTAGCAATTAAAAAAACAAGGCCAGAAGAAGTACCTCCATCAATACTCATGCCCCTACTGGCTGAAATGAATACAAATAAATGTGATTTGCTATAATTGTTTGATTTAGCTACCTGATGATTGATGATGATTGCTTACCCTTTGTGCCTACCTTCGATATAAAACTAATTTTCATACTTCATAGTCCAGGCTCTTGTGTATATTTTTAACTTTCGTCCAATTATTATGCGTTCATTAAGTCGTGTTCATTTCTCCCCATTTAATCCCATAAGAAAAATGCCATATTAATTTTGGAGTACCTAAACCAAACTTCTTCTTATGGTCCATAGGAAATTTCTAGTCATACCCTTGATAGAATTTAAATTTTAAAAAGCAGAATCGCGGTGGGAAAAAACAGAATTTGGGTCGTCTCACATCTTTTCTTGCCACGTCAGGTGTCCCTATCGGTGCTTGATTTGTTGTCATCATGTCATGGTATATTATTGTGTAATTTGGAGCAAAACGTACATTATTAAATACTGCTACATGGTGGCAAACTCTACAGACATGTTCAGTTAAGTAAAAAAGTTCAGCATTACTTCTGAATTGGTACCCAACATGTCTATAACTTTAAACCTCTAAGAGTTATTTAGTTTTGTCGTAGCAAATATATTTTTATTTTCCCTTTGAGTTGCTTTCCAACTCTGAGGACGTGGGTTTGCACCGTCTACTGCTACGCCGGCAGCTTTCATATGAGCACTAATGATTTCTAAAACAATAGTTGTATCGACAAGAATTGAAGAAGCCAGGATCCTGGATCAAGATGACCAAACGTTTTTCTCTCACGCTTCTCTTCCCTTGATTTCCTCCAAATTCTACTTTTGAAGCACGAGCCAGGAGAATAGTATAGTAGTCATGATCAAAATAAACTTTCCAAATGTTGCCATCTCTGGAATGAAAAGAATTATAATCATCCTCAGAGTAAGATCAAAGTTTGTATGATCAGTGCCCAACACACCCCGTGCAGAGGGGGTGGGGGGCCATACTTGATATAGGTGACACGAGGAGGTCATAAGCTACCACTATATGCAAAATCAGAAGATTTGGTGACTATGAATTTTTTGGAGGTCGATCAACGGAATACAGTGCCATACCGTTTTCAACTTTTCGTTAAAGCATTTTTATCTCTTATAATAATGAGCAAACGTTGCTCGACGAATCAATTCAGCTGTTTATCAGGGGATTCTGTTGCCTACGGCTATTTGCTTTGTTGGCTTAGGGATCATTAGTTCTGTCAGTCATCATGCTTAAATATGACAATTAATTTAACTTAATGGATTTAACTTAACTTAATGGATTTAGCTTAACCTAATAGATTTAACTTAACTTAATATATTTCACTTAACGTACGTAATGGATTTCACTTAACTCAATGGATTTAACTTAATAGCTACTGAAGGGGGAGACGGCTGGGTTAGCTTCTCTTGTTCTGGTTTCATCCGCAAGTTAAGCGTCGCCAAACACTCATCCAACTTGGATGGGTGACCGCTCTCCTCCGGGGCATGTGAGCATTTGCATTGCCTCTGATACACAAATAAGATCTGATTGCATTATTGTGGACCAGCCGCAGATCTTCACACCATACAATGTCTCCCATACTATGCAATATGTAAGCCGTAGTACTGCATGAGGACATTGTACACAAACACCGCATTGTATGTGTCAAACGCGCATGTGGTATACACAAACACCGCATTGTACGTGTCAAAACGTGCATGTGGCATACACGAAGTATGAAGGGAAAAAGGGCTAGCAATAGGCAGAGTGCCTCGGCTGACTTCGGGGTTCAAGAAATTGAATCCGAAGTACCCTAAATACATACATACATAATAGCTACTAAACATTCATTTCAACGTAGTCTTCTCTAAGGCTTTTGGTTAATGAGAACGTGAGCCGTCCTCACGTTGATTTGCTGCCTAATTTTGTATTCAATGTTTAATGGGCTAAAAAGCAAAGCTTGTGGAAGGCAGCTCTCGATTTTGTTTCTGTTAAACATTTTAAAATTAAGTGCCCATCGGCATCTAAGCAGAGTAAAGGCAGTAAATAAAAACAACAAAATGCCCACTTCATCATGTACTACATATAATAATGATAATATTTATTTAGCCAATTAATTAGCATAAGCGCTCTTACAGCTGGCTATGAATATTATCATGAAAGTTTACATACAGTTCATTAAAATACGATTTTATAGTAAATGCCAATTAGTATGTGAGTGGATCTTCAACCTCCGTTAACATCATAGGGGCGCTCATAGCGAATCCAAGAATATCCCGCTCTCCCCCTTAGGCTCTGACGTCCTGGTACACCTTTCTCCTCCGGCTTTACGCTGCTGCTGCTACTCTTGACCAAGTAACTAGACGCAGTCCTGCTGATTGACTTACTTCAATGGCAAGGGCCCATATAAGGTGGTATTCACAGCAAAGTTCAGGCTCCATCCCAGATAGTGTCCAATTTAGACGAGTCACCGTGGTCCAGAGGCTAGAACCTCTGATCAGCAGGCCACATTGAGGGTTCGATTCCCTGACTCGACCA
>JAQIWI010002538.1:0-12148 GCA_034698825.1 Deuterosminthurus bicinctus | reverse complement strand
ATTGCAAATGTCTTGTCGCTCTGCCAAGAATTTTAGTTCCTCTGGAAAGACTATAAAAACCGAGGTAGTATAGTTACACTCACGAACACTTATCTTCTAGCAGGGGAAATTTAAAGAGCAATTTCATGGAACATACATGCTGTCAAAAAGTCACGCCCATTTATTCACCATATGTAGACTTAATTAATGCGATAAATCTTCCCTCTCACTGAGTGTACGCTGGTAATATGTTACACTCTGTGTACACGCGCTGGATGCATTAAAAGTCATTTACCCGTTACAATCTCCTCCCCTCTTTTGTATCAAAAGAAACAAAATAAATTCCCCATGTGATCGTAATGCTGACTCACTCAACTCAAGAAATTATCATGCAAATAGCAAATGCGATTTAATACTTTCCAACTTTGCAATCATCTTGGTCTTTGATTTCAAACGAATTCTATGTACTCTACTTTTTGATGCATCGTTGATATGAAGGGAGGCTAGTGATTACGGGCGAGACTTTGAGGAGCTGGGTATATTTATAGCCTCAAGAAAAATATGGCGATCAATGTCATTTTCATTCATTCTGCTTGCTTTAGTTATGAGTGGATTTTCAAATTTACTATTCAGAGCGTTCCTTCTAGACTCTTAGCTTATAGCTTGTGTTCTATTAAGCATTTCTAGAATGTGAGATGAGAAGTTCCCAAGTAAATTCACAATAAGTCATAAAACCCCCAGGTTTTTTTAAGACATCAAAGTAAGGATAAAGCGCTTGAAATTAAAAAAATTCATGCTGTTTTGATGCCTAAATTCATGCCGTCTTCCCCGATGTTGTAAAACATAATGGAAAACATATTTTTCTACAAGTTACTTTCTCCCTGAAATCAGAGCTTTTGAAATATTCTCACAAGACTCCTTAGTATTTTGGAGTGTACAGGTGTATGAAGTCTAACGATGGCATTAGAGTGCCGCTAAAATGTATGATACCTTTTGCGTAAAGTTTTTTTTACTCAGGCAGTTGTTGGATGATTGTCACCCAGACTTTGTCAAGAAAATGCATTACTTAAACCTCTGGCATTACGTACGGCGTCCGCACAGTCTGTCTTAACTCCTGGACGGTGGATACCAAACTATGCAATGTTGAGATGTCGTACCATTCAGTTAGCGTCCATGATGAAGCGCCTGGAACCGTACTGTCGACGTAAAATCACTGGAATCATCCGTAAAGCCTTCAGACTGAAACTTTTTTCCCCGTGTAGCATCTCTGTACCTCCAAAAAGCATTGAACGCGATTCAAGATTAAAAGTGTAAGTCTTGCCCGTCTTCCCCTGGATTGAGTCCATGCTTTGTCTATTCGATTAGAACAATAGTTACGAGTGCGTCAGGGTGGCAGTGCCATCTATAACAAATTTACGTGACTGCCGTTGTGCATCTTCTCAGTAGGATGTCATTACAGGCGTTTTATTATGGACGATGGCAATAGCCAAAATCGTAGGCACACGCCATGGCAAAGAGCTTTAAATGTACGAAAATAATAACAATAGAATAAGACATCTGAATATTGTTATAAAGATGTTATAAAATAAAATAACAATAAAACTTGATTTCGAGTGATTCAAAGTTTCAGCGGTTGCTGCCACTACGGTAAGAAAAATTAAAACGGACGGTATGAGCGCATTATGCAAAGCACGTCATGAATCATGAGCACTGCAAGCAAGGTATAGGGAAAGGTAGTTACTTTCCATCCTCAATGGTTACTTTACTTACCACAGTTCTACCAACTTCGCAACTTTTACTACTTTCTTATTTTCACCTACTCTGAATCAGTGGTACATTGCAAAAATCTAACGCAGGTCGTGTGCTCGGTGACCTTCAGGCCCTCAGGTGTCAGGCATTCAATGGCTTGTGTCCTGACTTATTTCATGTAGCTTTCTAATGTGCAGGGGTCGATCGTGCATGTTTGTGTGCGGATGAGTTAGACGTGAGGAGTGGCAAGGCAATGACGTAAAGGAGCTACACGTGATGACAGCTGGCCGAAATAATGTGTCTGAAATGTATCTTAAATTACGAGACTGGGGTGAGTTGGTACTTCCAATACAAAGGTTTATTAACAGTTAAAATAATATGGGGAAGGTGAACTTTTGCCAAGATAAGTGCCTGTTGCTTGATTGATTTTCATCCCATATACTAGCATTTCACGCACAGAAAAAAACACAGTCGCACAAAACAGTAGTAAGATAGTAAGATTGAGGTCTTGTAGCAAAGTAACCAACACAGCCCAGAGAAGATGATCCGACCAACCTATAGAACACAGCCTTTTAGATGCTCAGGAGCATGAGGACTCATCCATTGACAGTAGCTCCCGATGCAGATCACAGGGAGAATCGAGCTCCCAGGCTATGACTTTCAAGTCTGAGTACTCACTATAGGCCTCAAGTTCTTGGTTGTATAGTCAACACCGTTACTCACAATACGTTGTATTTGAGTTAAACCATAACGTCAAGAATTTAGAGTTGTTATGCCACTAATAATAATGAACTGCAGTACCGCTATCCATGTATATGCATATGACCAGCAAGCTCACTCCTTCGTAACTGGGAGTACGGCGAGCTACTCAAGCTATCCCTAAAGCCTACAACGAGAAGTTCCATGAAGAACCTGCGAGCCATTTCCCTGACCACTTCCAAACAATTTAAAATATCCAAATTCGGAAAGAGGGGGTCGAAAAACATCTGGTCAGTCTCCTATGAGGTGTGCCAGTCCCAATCTTTGGATTATCTTAAGTTGCCTTTAGAGCCTGGATCATGTTAGAGTTGCTATTATTACAATAATACTAGTAACTGCATCTCTCATATGTATCCCATTGCATTAGCTCAGAAAGCTTCTTCCTTGGCTACCTGGGAGCAAAGCTAATGGTTCACGCTCCTCATCAAGTTCACGGCATTCTTTATTTCGCTCACAACCAGCATAACTGTTGTGCATGTTATGTATATGAGACAGTGTTTTGTGTAAAGTAGTGGGCGCCGTCACACCGGAACCTTTAGTCTGTTCCTGGCGATCATATCTTTAGCACCTCTCTCGTAGTTACTTTGATTCCTGCAATGGATCTCTACATCTGTTATGAACAATAAACATATAATTAGCCCTACAATTCCTTTGATTCTCATTTTCGTAATTGAAATCGAACTGCGTTACTACAAACTGTAAAAAGACAGCAGTGCGAAATCTTTCGTTTAGCCTGTATCATTAGTTCACATGAACAACACATGTCAAATGAATTTACTCATTGCCTTAATATCATCATTTAAGATTATTATCTTTATTATTAATTACTGCTTGTCATCTTACATGAAAGATAAAGTGTGATTTTATAATTAAGTTGATTAACAGGAAGCCATGCACTTCATTATAATAATAATAACTACAGTTATATCAACTGTTCACATTATGATCCTCATCTAACTTGGTGTATTATTACTGTTATTATCAGCTATATCATCATTACAATATATATACGATTTAGAAAACTGGCATGCGTAATGCAAAAACAGAGTAGACACACGCCTTTCTAACATTCTCTACTTGAAATGAAGATTATTATAACTACGTTTCCATCTCCATTCATGGCTGGACACAAGTCAGAGCCATTACGTATTCCGTATTACAAGAGGATTTATCTTCCTGTCTACACCTTCGCATATCTCTCAACTCCATGAGAGTACACTAACATTTCCCATCGGTCTGACAAACATGCTGCCATCCCTCCAGGCTTTCACTTTACTACGCATGTACATTTTAGTTATTCACATTAAAATCCGTCCGTTCCTGTTTCTTTTCCAACCGGTCATCGTTGCTTTGACACTAAAATATATTGCAGCCTACCTGCAATAATACTACTGCACACAGTTAATTTGCGAACTTAGCAACTAAAATATCCAAACATTGGATTGTTATTAAAGCTTGAATCCTTTTACTTTGTTCACAGCCCATTCCTCGATCATACACAACTATTGCTGCTTCCTATGTATATGTACTATCAACTAACAACTCTCTCTTAACATAATCACACACACATAAAACTACAAAAAGGCATTATTTTATTACATCATAAAAATCTCCAGCATACCCGAAAGCCCACACTTGAGAGTTAGGAAGAATAAGAGAGAGAATGCCCTAATATTTGAAGAACAAGAGTAAAACCTCAAAAAAGTACCAAAACCCCGTCAAAGAAACTACACAAAATCTCAGTCATTCTAATGAGAGAAAAAAAGTAAAACGCCACCCGAAAAAATGGTTGAGCAAAAAAATCCCTTGAGTATATATATCAACTTTTTATATATTATTATTAACCCTATAGAGAATGTTGAAAGAGAAAATGGAAGCATAGTAAACAAGATGTTCGATATAGAAAATACCTGGAGAATTTAAACTAACCAATTTTACTAAAAATTACAATAATTACAATAATAATAATATAATAATAATAATATACACAACACTTTTGGGCCCTTCAAACCATGTGAAACATGTCATACTTTTGCATGCTCATGTTATAATAATACAAACTATCAAAACGTATGTACACAACTTATCACCCTAAAAGCAATTAAAACATAACACTCATAACAACAATCATTAACGAGCTGTCAACAACTAATTCTTACAATTGATTCTGATTGAGTATATGGGACGAGCAGAATAGTCATAACAACAAACATTCATTAATTAGCAAAACACTCAAGAGAATTACTCTCACTGCTGTAATAATTGGAGAAAGCACACAACGACTTTACTAATTCGATTCAAGGCCGTTCTTTGTATATTCTTTTGAATTTGATAGCAAAAAGTATAGTAAAAAAGTGAAAAAATCAATAATAAAAATGTGTGAGCTGTTCAATTGTGAATTAAATTCATTCATATAGAAATGATGAGTATTTTTGGCTGTTTCTCAAGCAAACAAATTATGTCAAGAAATGCAATTTTTGTTTGTACCAGTTTGGAAATTAATTTTTCAATCACAAAGTCCATACCGAAAGTCAATCAACAGTGATGTTTGATTACGATCAATTCATTATGCCTACCAGACTGTTGTTCGTTGTGAAACTCAAGAAACAACGCTCTCTAATTAATGCAATAAACAACGCACGCTCACGCCTTCTAACTTGTATAAAAATGGTCCAATAATAATAATAATAACAAAAATTGTGCTCTTATAAATACTGCTCAAATCTCTCTAGATTAATATTGAATTCTGAGTTGAACGAAGCCTATAGATTATTGCTATTGAATTCCAATGTGCTAAATGAAAACACACGTTCTCTAATCATCCGCGTCACAAGAAAGAATCTCAATCTGCAAGACCTATTGGAAGATTTATCGCCATTATTACTGTGTATGTGTTGTTTTTCTTGTTGATCTTGCTGTTGTTTTCTCGTTCAAACCTAAAATGTTACTTAGAGATTATTATTCGCACCATATTTCTATCACTACTACAACTATACTGTCGTTAATGCCAGACACACACACTCAAACGTAGCGTTATTAGATTCCATAAGTTTACATATAGTTAACATAATTGCGTGTACATATCAGAGCTGCTTGAAAAGAGCCTCATCATATGTGATAATCAAGGCAACGCTCTTAAGTAATTGGCAAGCACAACTAAAAATGAAAAGTAAGAAGGGAAGTAATTAAAAAACAAAACAAAAAAAACTAAAAAGATATCATTCTGATGTAGTAACAAAAAATAATGAATCAATACTAAAAACGAGAGAATTCTTTCCCAACATTAAGCATTCATTGCCAATGTTACACCGGAGCCTTAAAGCTAACAAATATATAGTTCCACACGCTTGGCTAACTATATTGGGACACGAAAAAAAAGTACAAACACTTGTGCTCTCATCATTATAATCTTTCTCACGTTTGTGTATGTATGTATAGGTGTGTGTGTGCAATGTAATTAGAGCCATTTAAAAAAAATTAAATGTATGTCTGTATACATGTGTACGAATACAACGTGTGTAGGATAATTACTACATACTATAACCGGAGATGTCATGTCATCAATTTTACAGTTAAAGTCTTTTTGGTTCCGTTCTTGGTTTCGTTCAGTATCATCTCACTTTACGTACTACTACAACTAAAAATACTAACAAGGACAGAGAGGAATAATGAAGGGAAAAGAACTTAGGGTACAAATTAAGTAGTAGTAGTAGTACTAGTTACACTAACGGCAAACATATTTTAGTAAATATTATTTACACGCACTGCAAGTATTAAAAACTGCACGTAGGATTGATGCAAAAAAACTTAATGCGAAATCAAACTTGAGTACTGAATTTTGAGTAACAATATATATATGTATGTATATATAGCATAGCGGCTCTCTCTCAAACCTTTCTTTCTTTCTTTCTCTCTCGTATTCTTTAAAGTCAAAACTTTTTTGTATATAATAATAATAATAATATATATATAATACAATTGTGAGGAAATGGTAATTATTATTAATAGTCAACCATTTTTTCTTTCTTTGTCTAGTCCCATTCATTAGCTACATCATTTGAGTAAGATGACCAATGATAGGCCGTTTCTTCATACGATTCCTTCACTTGCTCCTTCTTCTTTTCCCATCCCCATGTAGTTCATTTATCCTTGAGTCCTAGTAGATGCTCGGGTGTCATGGAGGGTTGATGAGCATAGTTGCGGATTTGATGTAGAGAGATGAGTTGATTGGGAAATGCGTTGGAGGGTGACTTCATGTCCATGGCGGACATTTGATGGTGATGAGTGGTCTTTTGGAAAGAGAGTGGCTCATATGGAAGATAGGTCCGTCCGCCAGGACCACCACCTCCACCACCCATGTTCGTGGGGATTTGCAACATTGCACTCTATGATTAAAAAACAGCATTCAAATTAGTCAAACTGCATCCGTCTCAACTAAAAATTTCCTTACAACTAAAATTTTAATTTTTCGAAGGCCATTTACATTAAATACCGTTTGGATTGGGGTGAAAGCACTGGCTCCGGCGCTCTTGGACGACGCGATCACATTAGCCAGAGCATCGTACGGGTTGGTCGGAGTCGGCGACTGAACATGTGGATGCTGACCCAAGTTGCTCACTCTCAGATCATCCGGACCTTCGGACCCTTGACGACCTAGCAAGGTCCCTTGGCCTCCGGTCGGTAAACACATGGACGGTGGACTACTCTCTCCCAATTCGGTCTTCCAGTACAACTCCGCCGGGCTCCCTAGTACTGCATTCTGTGAGCCCTGATGATTATTGTTGTTTACTTGATGGGACTGCTGGTTGGAGTTACTCGTTCCTACATAATAAAAAAAAATAAACACATATTAGCACACTAATTACTAACAAACTAATTGATTATCTGCTCATTAAAGCCACATGCTTCCGTCAAGGTCTGTCTCCTTTAATTTTCATCATCAAATTCCTTCCGCTTCAGAAAGAACCTCAATGGGTCCATGAAACGTAGCAAGCTTCCGGAACAATTGACATTGCTTCCCTGACCTTCACAAACTGAATCGCATGTATCTCATCTCTATTCAACCTTTTGTATGCTAATGGACCACTTGTGTTTTCCGTGTAGCTCAGTTTCAATACAAATTGGCCACCAATCAAAGGCGGCTGATCAACGCTTTTGTCCATTTGCTTACAATAAACACTCAACTCAAATCCAGTAGTTAGTCTCATCTTGCAGTACATTCAAATGTCATATCCACCCTGAGGCTATTGCAAAAATCCACTGTGGATTTCTTACGTCTATACTACTTTCCAAGCCAACAGCTTCATGCTGAGCACCAATACACAGACCTCACAAAACTCATACAAACGAACACACAGAATCATTCTACGCCAAATCATTCTACAGAGAGCGCATACAAATGTTCATATCCAATCTTCGTTTTACAAGCATTCATAAGGCAATAGAGGCACACACACACACGTGCTCCTATCTTCACAGCATTATTCCCAAGCCAATTATCCATCCCATTGGATAGTATATGTACATTGAATAGCCCAGCAACGCCCTTGAAATCCCTTGCTACCATTACATCAATAATAATAATACAAGCACAGCAGCAGGTAATTGAGCTGCAAATACAGATCACATGCAGAGTTTTACATTATACACGTCCACATTACAACATGCAAATAAGATACATTTTATTCCCTCGCCTCATCACAAGCAAACTTATTGCAAGCACACTGTATAATCTTGCGTACTGTGTGTGACGGACCCTCTCCCACTCCAACAATTGACTCTCCAAAAGTCACACTGAATTAGCCGGAACTCACTTCAACAATGTTCCCTTAGCAACAATGATATTGGAGTGGCTCTATGTCTTGTTGGGACTTTACGACCAGGACTACCACGCGCGCTTAAATCATCATGAAAATTTCCCACAGCTCATCCCCCCTCATCCTAACATAATGATGGTGATGGGAGCCAACAAGGAAGAAAATTAGAAAACAAGTCGTCAACAATGTACAGTGAAAATCAAGGTAATCAATCCCATCATTCTGAGAGACTGCTGTTACTACATGCGCATTGACTCACCGCCTGAGTCGCCTCATTTCTAAGAACCCGCAATCCCCACCACACAGTCACACATCGTAGATGATGATCATCATCATGTACATTCCTATACAACCAACTGAATTCAATTACAAATGGCAATGATTCATACACAACACAACTGCTTGCAGTGGTGGTAGCTTCTATTATAAAACCTTCTCATTGGTAAACAATGTGTGTATGTATGGAAAAATGTAAAACTGTTGATTAACATTGTGAAGGCAGAGCTACACAAATCAAGTTTTTATGACCCTGAAAGGAGACAGCAGGGCTGACTATGAACGATCCAGCATGAAGATTTACATGGGACAATCTCTATACTATCGCCGCCTGCACAAACTTGGTATAACTTGTTCCAGTTCATTGAGTACGTTGGAAAAGTGACATCCATCGTTTGAAAGCTTGAGAAGAAGATTTAACAAGAATCTTGAGCTCAATAATAGACAAGAGGCCGATAATATAAGTGAGCTTATCAAGGGGAATGAAGACAGACATTTTGGAAGCGTGGGTGTAATGCCGGAAGAAGTGTGTGCGTGTGTTGTGCGACAGGCACTTACCGTTATTTTGGTGATGATTCGTAGTGCCATTGGTATTATTATTATTGTTATTATTACTGTGACGGTTCATTCGCTTCTCTGACTTCTCCGCATGCTTCTGCATGTGCTTGGTCAGATAGGTCTCCTGGGTGTAGGACTTGCCACAAAAGTGACAAATGTGAGTCTTGAGATGCTTGGACTCCTTGTGTTTCGGGATGTGGTCCAGGAGGGAGGCTTCATCCGAGAAACACTTGTAGCAGGAGTTACACTTGTACGGCTTGTCCGTCTGATGACACCGGGAATGGGACTGAAGGTTGGAGAGCTGGGAGAAGGCCTTATTGCATCCAGGATGACGACACTTGTACGGTTTGTCACCCGTGTGCGTTCGTATATGCTGTTGCAAGTGAGACAGTTGCGTGAACTTCCGCTGGCAAATCTCACAACGGTAAGGCTTGATCCCTGTGAATAGTTGAAAAAAAATCAAATCATTTCACGTTCTATTCCACCCACTCATACACATTCACTCCTCTACAGATAAAATTCTCCATTTTATAACTCTCTCTCTCCCTCTCGCTCCCCATGTCTCTCGGAACCTTGCCAAGAAATACTTTCCAGTAAATCCTCAAATCATTCCATTAATAGAAGCATGAAGTAAACTAAAAATCCATCCAACAAATGTCAATTTATAGCTTCATATAGCTCCCCGCTTTTTTATATTCATTACATTACGTTCCACAAAGTCACAATAAATAACCATAGTAAAGTCTGATTAAAACAAGCAGTCAGTCTAATCTTAGATATTAATTGCCACCGTCAAGCCACCCTCATATTTCCAAAGAGTGTAGTACCAAAAGAGCAGCAAGGGGTAAGTCTCTTACCCCTTCGTACTATTTCTCTCGCATAAATCCTTCATTTGTCAATGCCATCCCACGGATTCCCATGCTGAGACTCGTATATACAAGACAAAGTCTACAACTAATTAAAACCTGATTCTCCATTAAGGACCACATGCGCAATTAAAATCCACGCAGCCCATCCTCTGTCAGTTTGCATTTTAAATCCACAGTGTCCATCCTTTCCTGGAGTCTCTAACACACTTGATTTTCACATCCCACCAAATTTCATGGGCTCCATCTTTTATACACTCTGACACTAATTGCCCTCGTATTTACCATGTCGATTAGCTCACAGTTACTTCACCCAACTGCATACAGATTCAGACTTTGCAGACATCCACATACACACACCTTTTCCCTAATGACCTCTCTCCCGTTTTACGAGTCAGAAGATGGAAGTCATCAGTCGGTGAGAAAAAAATGTTCATTTTTAAATATGCTTCTCCATCAAAAACCCTACGTTATCCCTATTCTGTGTAGGATGAGCATAGGCTAAACCGACGTGGAATGTTCCCCGGGGAAACTCCACTTAACAAACACGCCTCCACAAACTTTCAAATCTCAAGTTCAAAATAAACTCGACAAACGGGAAATGAATGAATGCCGGCGTTGAATAGCTATAAAAACGTTGCCATCGGAAAATCTCACTTTTATTAACTTACAGAATGATACACAATGGCCATAATTTATCGACCTGTCCCGCTCTCTCCGATTCATTCACTTTTGCTACCCGGCAGTCTAGGATTTGTAACGATCGTCTCATTCAACGGTGAAAAAAAACTACAATTATGCACAACACTCTACAGCCCTGCCTCCTGTTCTTCAGACTCTCAAACCAATTTGACATTGGTAGTGAAGAAAAGACATAAATGTCTCCTCAGCTTCCCCGAATGACAATATATGCCCTTGCCTGGCAAGCTCCACCATTACTATTCTCATCCAAACTTCGTTCCCTTAACTACTGAAACTTGGGAGCTGACTTGGCTTGGTATATCATCGAGACAGATCCGCCATAAAACCTGCGAGAGACTTTGACTAAATGCACACATTACACAGACAAACACGCAAAAGGTAAATTACTTGTTGCTACTATGCATTAGTCATGCATTTAATTATCAGACTACCAGAGTGAGCAGCTGACTTACCAAGATGTATTCTCGTATGTTGGGACAGGTAGGAACTATTAGCGAATGCTTTGGAGCACTGAGAACATTTGTAGGGCTTTGCCTCCCTCATGTGGATCTGCGTATGGAGTTGTAGATCAGCTTTGGACGTAAAAACCTGCGCACACAAAACAATCGTCATCATTAGTTGTTGTTATTATTACTAATCAATAAATTTAGCCACACATTGTCATAATAATGGTCACAATAAGAGCCAGTGAGAATGTTCATTGTAATGAGCTCGTCACGTGTGAGACCACCACAATTGCAGACCCTTGAGAGATCCAATGTGTCCATTACGTAAGACACGCTCGCTGCTTTACCATCATTATTATTACTACTACTATACGCTTTAAAACAAAGCAAGAACGCTGGCCTGAGAAAGCTCATTTGTCAAATGTTATGAAGGCATGAGAAATTCAAGGACGGCTATTAATTTCTCTCATCTTTTCCAACTTACTCACTCACTCTCTCTCCTCCTTCTGATTATCAATCCGAACAAAATAATGACGAAAAAAATCATCTTTTCACCTAACAAATTACACTTAGACACACACGCCTCTGAGCTCCACAAACTCTTTAACCTTGACAACATCACAGCTTTGGCCTTATTTGTTCCAAATCTCATCCCCATATAGTCATTTCATCTTTGATAACATCACAACTTGTCGGATTGAGACGTATGGAGGGCAACAATAAACGGCTGAGAGTGACTTCATGAAAGTCCTCGCACCATTTAATTTAACGTAGTACTAAAACTTCCTCCAAGTGCCAGGATATTACGCGCAGGAGACTTGGACTGGACATTGTGACGCCAGTACTACAAGACGAGCGAAACGAAAGGCTCTGACGGCACAAAGGATCCTCAAAATTTCCACATTACTGACAAATATTCTCCTGTCTTAGCATAAGCTCTTCAAAGTCAGCTATACAAACACAGCAGGAGTAATGGAAGACAAAACAACAGGCACAT
>JAQIWI010002537.1:0-12150 GCA_034698825.1 Deuterosminthurus bicinctus | reverse complement strand
ATGAGCCACGGATGCGAACTTTAGCTTGTATTAGAGTTCATTTAAAGCAACTCAAGCTTCATCGGCAGCCAAACATCGCACATGGTTGGAATTCGAGGAATGGCACTTACATTACTATAGGTTCCTCCGTGTATGTGTGTGTGTGTGTATGCTTTCAGTATTGACATCCTCTCTTACAATCTTACGCCTGTGTATACATATGTGCAATAATGCACTATGATGCATATGTAAGTCGAGAGCTGAAGTGGTATAATGGTTATTAGTTATGAAAAAAACTAGTAAAAGCGAGATTGTTTTTTATTTGAGCATACCAAGTGAATTTTGAGAAATGTTGTGAGCGTTATCCATTGGATCGTTATGAGTCACTATTACTCTCATTTCAACTTCCACTGCACTGCAAGGTGAATGTTCCCGCAGTACTAAAGTGGAGCTGCTGACATGGGTGTCGTTCCTCAGAGGGTTTTGCAAGCAACCACCACCATCATCGGTCACTTTCATGCTGACAGGGAAATCTGTTGATTTCCTTTTATAATTCCCGTCCTGTCCACGCACTGTATGACTTTGTAAAATCAGACAATAACTGTGCTTAAATCTGCAGTACAGCAAACGATACTAAAATGTTGCTAATTCTAGCCTGTATGCTTATTAAGGAACGGAGAGCATCCGCAAAGCATAATGATTGTCTCTGCACAATATCAAAGACTTGGGATCGACAGTGTGAGCAGGTCTCTGCCTTAATTAGCTTGCTTAATTTAAGAGTGGAGGCAGTTGTTGTGACAATAAAATATTACGTCCTTTTAATTTAGACGTCATTGGCAGTTTGTCGAGACAAGTTGTGGTAAACGCAGCGGAAAGAAGAAGAGAGTGTGTGTGCATATAATGCTAAACTTGAGACTTTTTTCTCAGGAAAAAAAGAGACGGGAAAGATGGGACAGGCGATATGGCTTCCAGTTGTTGTCAACATATGCCGAAGACGACGGTGCGTGTTAGAGAAAAACCTTGAAGGACTGCAAGGAGTTTATTCAATTAGCAGAGCAATCGCTCCGTGCAGCATTATTTAATGGATACCTTTAAGAGCTCCTTACTGCATATACGTGAGAGGTATTATTAGCATTGTGGGAAGAGTCTTATCATGTTGATTTATTATACGGCCTTTAACTTGCTAGAATCTACTGTTGACAATTTACATGGCCATGTGAGGAAGAACTGTGTATGAATGTGTGTGGAATGTGGATTCTATAAATGATGACGTGGGCCACACCACACACACATGTCACCACAAAGGAATCTCTCCATATAATCGCCGTCATATTCATCATTACTATCGATCCTCTCATTGCTTTAGCACAGCATGGCACCAAGAGAGACAATTATTATTCTTCCTCCAGAGGAATCTTCGTAGCATGAGGGCAGAAGTGGACAAAAAATGAAACCAATTTAGATGCAATCCACCACGAGTTTTTGTCGCCCTGCAAAGTCACAGTGTGACCGAGAGCGATATGTCTGTCTCCGTGGAACACGTCAACACAGCGTGGCAAATATTCTCTCCTGTGTTTGCATGTAAGAGAACAAAGCAGAACGATACGGAACTGCATAACAATTACAATAATGAATCCTTCTCTCAACTGAATTCTCTCGAGTAATAATATTCTTATAGCTGGCGTAAAGTCATTATTATACAAGAGCACCAGAGAGCAAGATGCCGACGGAGGAGTTGAAGAAAAAAAAGGGGAACTGCGGCAGTGGCAACGGCTGTTCTTGTCGCTTCTCCAGTACATTTTGGTCAAAGGGGTATAGCCGAAAAGTTGGATGATGCAATGCTTGAGTCATGCTCAAGCGAACCGTAGGACTGTAACGTCTTAATTATCATCAACTTTGTGCACGCATCCATTAGAACGTTGCACACTGCGTACAACGACGGTGCGTAATTATAAGGGAAGATTTTAAATTCCTTCACTGTTTATACATTCACTGTCGGTGTGCCAGATAGCGCAAATATTTACATTAAAGCCAAGCTACTATGTGGAAGAAGTGAAGCACACGTTAGTTTTCACGTGTCAACGCCTGTTTATAGCACACAGAAATTCACCACATGGTGAAGAGCGACAGGCAAATGTATTACAGTAGGAGGGATGACCATTTTTGGGCTTGAACAATTCCTATTCCACTACACAAGAGTTCGCTCTTTATTCTTTCATATATTCACAACCAGTCTTGCTGTCCATTTCTCCACTCCAATGCTTTGTATTAGGCGGGCGATGTGGAAGAAATGGAAAGGGCGGAGGAGGGACAACTATTCAACATGCTGAATCATCTTTTACACACAAGTGCACGGCGGAGTTGCTACATGCGAAAATTTACGGTGCGAAGAGCTAGAAAAAATTGTTTCATATATTTTACGGCTGAACTGGTTTCCATTTGTTGGAGGACTCGGTGAAAACTGCCGGCTCCGACGCCCACCATTCAATTTCCAAAAACATCCATAGTCATAAAAAATACTGTTCCTATATACTGCTTCCTTCTTGGTTTGTTTAAGAATTCTATGAGCAGATGCGTTGGAGAAGGACGACAATGACGACGTCGGGGCTTTGGAAGAGACTTTTGACTTGGCTTATGAATTTCTTTCCTAATGTGCAAACTTGGCAAAGTTTTCTCTTCACACTGACATTCCCCACTCTCTCGTCCCCGTCAACAAGTAATGATTGTGTGACATAAAGCCTAAATGGTTATGTGGTGTACCTTTACATTGAAGGACCGCAGGAGCAGCTGCTGTGAGGCTCAGAGGATTGCTGTTGGATTGGAAAATAGCGAGTTGTGTATAGGAAGAGGACATGACACAAAGCCCCCTTTGTTTCCTCAGCATTCCTCAAGTCATCCCTTGTACGCGGATTAAATAGCGTGTAATTGGGTACAGGGAAACTCGTTCCCATTTGGGCTCGTTGCAGCAGCAGTCATGTCTGCCTCAGCAGTTGTCTTTTTTCTGTCCTCGTCATCGTATTTTTTCACCGGGCATTTCCATTTCATTCACAGTTGACTGGAAACATAGAATGGCTGACTCTTTTTTCTATCATAAAGCTGGAAACCTCTCAGGCTATTTGACATCAAGCTTCATCCACCGTCCACACCGGTCTATGATGTTGAATAAAATCATCTGAAGAGAAATTGGAGCGCAATGACTGTAGATGGAATCCCCTTTGCATGTTTGCATGCCAATTTTATTTCCATTTGTCATCATATAAATGCAACAGTTCCGACCAGACCGGCTAACTTATCCTCAAAGTTATTCTCTCCTTCACAACTCCCTGACCACTTCCATTACTGGCTGTCATAGTAAATCATGCGAATCTCTGTCCTTCGGAGTACCGCAGTAATAATAATGCAAAGCCCAGTTGGATGACGTGGACAAACCCTAATGGAGTTCCATTTGGAGAAAAATCCGCACACGTGATGCTTTGGTAATGCATGTGTCATCACTGATAGCACGTCTAATGGTCTGTATAGCTAATGTGTTAGTGAGCACACATACAAATATGTATACAAGATAATTGCATGACCCAACGTGGGCAGGGATGAGACTGTAATGAAATATCCGAGTCGTGATGGCAGTAGACATGAGATAGTGAATCTCTTAGAGTAATATATTCACAGCTAAATGTTTGTGAGGGCGCTGGAAATTACACGTTAGTTGTAATCACTGGAATTATCAAAGAGTCGGACAATGTATAATTTGCAGGGTAGAAAGGGGGAAAGATCACGCCGATGAGTGGAGGGATTTGCATTTAAATGTGTTTGTATTAAGTCTAGAATAATGCTATTTAAAAGGGCGTATGAGAGTAGCATATACCTTGCTCACGCTCAATAATCTTTCCATGCGTTTGTCTGTATGTGAGCACTTTTAATAATCCGTCAAGTGCACAGACTGGTTTTACACTTCCCTGAGCAAGATTTTTAATAACTATGTGTCAGAATAGTGCACAATAGATTACGCCATGTTAACTTGTAATAAAGCCGTTGGGGATTGGGAAGGGAAGGACGAGGATACTTGGGATTTGTTATGTAAAACGGCCTTGTTGCCATCATCATCATCATCATCATCATGAGCCAAATAATATTCCTTTGGCTTCCTGCCCAAGCTCCTCCAAACTCTTCGTATTATAAACCTGACCACGGTAGCGATTTCCTCTGTTAAGCCAGTTTTCGATAGACAGCGATGAGGCACAATCGCTGAGCGACAGTGATTTTATGTCGTCATGGCTTTATCAATGTATTGGGTCACGTATGAAAAAAAATAAATGGACGGCCTGAATCCAATGAATCACTTCGAATGAGCAACTTTATCCAATTATGGCCACTGGGCTCTTGCGGATTCAATGTACCCATTTCCATCACAATGGTGTCTAATGCACCTATTGAAATTATTATGAGCATTATTATTATGCATGTAGTGTGTGCTAAAGGTATTTTAATAATAGGAATAGCGTCTGTCTGTGCCGTCTTGAAAGGGGAAACTATATTGCACATTTATCATTGCTGAAAAAGAATTGCTGAGGCAGAGAAGAACCTCATGCACTCACGAGTATACAGTGTTGCTGAAATGAGGATGCGATACCCTACGATTCACACCAGTGAATCCAAAGGATCCGCACTGGAGGGCATTGGAGGCATTTCATTTCATATCAACTCTCAAAGAGATCTTTACATTCCTCATGTGCGTATCAATAGGACGGTGATGTGGGTGCGTATCAGTTGTTTCCATGTGCATGATGAAAAGCAATAGGGATCACTTGAAAATCTTCGTATTCACGAGCATTTCTTCCTTTACTTCTGGAGCAAAGATTGCTTCTGGCTGAACGTGACATGGAAAAGAGAGCGTTTTAAGCTCTTCTTCTTCTTCTCATAATTTCTTCCTTCCTCCTTTTCAACCTTTTCCCCCTGTCTGTCCACGACTTTGAAGGGGGAGCAAATGATAAGAAAGATGGGAGAGTGTGACATGGACATGGCGCGTGTACTTGTGCTATATTGAATCCCGATATTTCCTCCTATCACTTCCCCGCATATACACACATATCCATATCACACTAGTACATGAGCTTCTATGAAAAGCCCTAACACGCTTGGGCCACAGAGGTATTTTTAAAACTGTACAATGTAATCTTCAGTTTGACAATGAGACGAGGGAGTAGCTTCAACTGTCATGCCTATAAATTGCTTCAAGTCACACAGACATATACACACAATGTTACGGGAAATCTTTTCAAGGGTCGTACATCAGGAGTGTTTAAAGGCTCGTAAAACTCCGCTTGTGTTTGTGCCATTGAGACGGGGTAATGCTTCCGGTTAGGTCTTCCAACAGTAAAATTGAAGACAACTACGATCAACATCCCTGTGGCTTGGAAAAATGCGTAAGATTGTGGCGGCCTACGATAGATTTTATGGCGGACCTAAGTGTCATGATGACGGAGTTTCCCGGTCGATTTGTGGTCTTCGTCGGCATCTGTTTGTCTTGCATTCGTCAAGCCGTTGCACATCAATTGAGGTCCGAGCAAGTTATTACTGTCTGAGAGCTCGCATTTGATCACACATGCAATCTAGATGTTTTCTGTCTATTTGTGAGCTCATGTATGGGCTCACACGGAAGTGTGTTTGGAAGTGTCTCGTCATTTCACATCCAGGATGTTCCTCC
Organism: Deuterosminthurus bicinctus; assembly: GCA_034698825.1. NCBI lineage: Eukaryota > Metazoa > Arthropoda > Collembola > Symphypleona > Bourletiellidae > Deuterosminthurus > Deuterosminthurus bicinctus. The sequence continues at coordinate 6,467 of JAQIWI010002537.1, read as the reverse complement.
TGTTGCTCCAAATCAATCCGCATGACATGTCTGACTAGCATAATATGTGACCATAAAACTATTCCTGACTTTTGAATAGACTTTTTTGTGTGGAAAAAGGGGACGAAATTGATTAGCATTATTGACACAGGAAGAGGGGAATACGAGGTTCAAAAATAGAGAATTGCAATTACGACGCAATAGTGACATGTCAAGCTACTTTTTTTTTTACAATGACCATATCTAGTTTGAAATCCTATATGGGGATTTTTGAGCTTGTGTCTAAAGCAAAAGAATGTTGGCCGTTAAATGGAATAAGTTTGAAAATAAAGCAAAATCACTTTCGCTCGCACTTTCCAAACGTGTTCAATATTAATGAGGAAGTTAGTAGGGGAGAATTCATTTGCAGTTTTCAAAAAGGACATGGAGATAGGGATCGGAATGATTTAGCACCATAGCCAGAAAAATACTAATAAGCCAATGGAAACCTGTTAGCGGGCCATAATTTGTGAGGACACACACAAAGTTATTTCCAAGTCTGAACGGGACCAGACTGAAATAATAGTCATCTATAGAATGGACGAGTGCATGAATTTCTTTATCATGAAAGAGTTTTTGTGAAGGAGGAAGAGATAATGAGGATCGTATCATCAGTACAATGACGTTGTGTTGTGCAATTTGCAATACTGTGGTCAGTCAGCCAGCTGGTACAACAATCTATAGAGGATGAGGCTTGAGGTGTGGATGAGGTAGAGCAAGTGAATGGCGTTCGCAGGATAAGATAAACGCAAGAAAGAACATTGACTTCAGAAATCCTGCTACACCTTCAAATTATCTTGTGTCTCGCGGTCTCGCCGTCTATCTCCCTTTTTGCTTGGCAATGGGACACGTCACGAAATTTCTCATGTATAACTCTGCTCTGTGTCACGCTACGCCGCCCTAGAAGACGTCCATTTTTAGTATATACCATCATCATGACTTCCATACCACTTTGAATGCCAAGGCTTTCAGAGTCCCTCCCTCTTCATTTTATATCGTTAGCAACACCAGCAAGAAGTTGAGGTTCGTCGACTTAAGACAATGTAAGTCCTCATTAGTCTGTCTAATGGAGGGAAGTGTGGGACCGGCTGGCACGTTATTGTCAAATCACGTGAAAAATATTTTTCTCCGAAATCTTCCTCCAGCTGTGACCTTTGTAGAATGACGTGCAGTTGATAAATGTTGCAGTTATTAAGTCGCATACTTGCTGCTACTATCGCATTGAGCAAATAGCTAGGCTGAGACTCATGAAATATTGACAACAAAGTGTGTCTCGAAAAAATGGGTGACATTATCCTTCAGATAATGCCAATATTTATGTGGAACACTTTGCTTTCAACATCTAAATGTTATTGAATGATATGTTCATGCTTGCAAGGTTATTGAAACTCGTACTGGCACTTGGGTTATTCTCTGAACAGTCTGAATAGAAACTTAGCCAGCGGCGTGAACAACGCGATATCACAGAATAGACTAAAAATTAAGTAGCAATAATCTTGGACGGTTGGAGGTATCAAAGCCGGATTATGTGGGGGAAAAAGAGTAGACTCGGGTGTCTCTGATGCAGCTTTATGGCAACTAATCCCCGCCGCCGGACTCGTCTTATACACGTGGATTATTTTCATCAATGCCAGCAGGATGGAAGCCGCATAAAATAGCGCATTCACAAGGTGTCCGGGCTCGGAAGTACGCCTGATCATGCTGCACCTGATCTGCATGATTAATTAAGGATAGTTCTTTTCAGAAGCACATCTTCACTGCGACCCGAATGCTTTTAAGATCATGGTCACTGTGAAAATGAACTTGGGCTAGGATATTAAAATGAATTCCCACAAAGTAGAATAACTACTGATCCTTTGACCCTGGTCTGTATGAAGATAGTGAAGCATGTAGATTATTGCGAGGAATAATAATTATTACTAATTTACGCTCTGTTAGAATATTTTTAGGAGCGACATGGAGAGAAGGACGTAATACTCGGTTGTTATATTATGGTTACAAGGTTACACTGTTTGGAAAAAAGCACTTTTTGTGAACTACAGTCACTCTATCGATTGATGAATCAAATACTAATAAAGAGACCCATAGAAGAAATTCTCTTCCATGAACGATTAATTCTTGTCACTGGTATTGGACGGATGAGCTTAATGTTGGGCTCATTACACACACTCAAATAGACGTGAGGAGTGCACTACTGATACTGAGAGCCATCGCAAAACTTAGTCCGTTAGTTTGCTCTTGTGTAGTAGATGCATGTAGACTACTGTAATAAGAGTATAATTATATAAGGAACTAGAGAGAATTTATCTGTGCAGTCATACGGAATTTGATGCTCTTTTGGCGATGACCTAATAATTGGATGATGTTTAGTTGGGATCTCATTTTCCTTGTCATCATGAGCATCATCATCCTCGTCATCAGAGCTCTAATTATGCACGAGGACATTGGAGCGATAATGCTAGAGTGAAAGGGATTAAGTAAACATGAAAAGTATTTATTTAAGAGGATGACAGAAAGATTGACACGACTGCATGATCATTTTGTGTGCTCATATATACTTCTTCCTACACAAATTCACAGTAGTGCAACCTCTCATCAACACCCCCTTGGACTCACAGTTTAAAAATGCACAGAGGACGAAGAGGAGAGAGAATTAACATGTGGCCCTCTGTGCGTAGGTTAGCAGTTCGTCAGTAAATCACAGATACATGTAATAGTGAGCCAGTTTGTAAGAAAGACAAGAGTGATGCCTTCCTCTCTGTTTTTTCTTAGCTTCGCTGACATCACTGATTTTTTAAACTATTTCACCTCATTGTGACTTAGTGAGTGATAAATTAATAAGAGTTCAACCTCATTTTCCTCACGTTCAAAAACACATTCACTTTGTTAACTCAGCCGTTTCACTAAGCAGGCTAAATTAGCTAGCTCAAGGAGGAGAAACTGTGTGAGAAGAAGTAAGTGGTTAATCTTAATTCATTCTCGTATAGTCATTCGCGTAAATAATGTCTCATCTGAACCTAGAAAAACACATGCATTCTACGGAGTAAAGTCGCAGGACCTTTTTTTGCACCTCAAGTGCACTGCTCTTTGCATGTGTAAATGATGATTTCATGGTAACCAGGGAGTTTTTTTCTTGACTTGACTGATAAGCTCACGTTTCAACTTGAAAGCGGAACAAGTGACCAAAGTTCAGGGACATGGGATTGCTGGTGGTAGAATAAAAAAGGCGGAAAAAAGTGGTGGCGTTATTGAAAAAATTCTGACATTTTAATTACATTTTTACTTGATGATCAAGACTTGTCCGTCCGTAATGGCGTGAATGGGAAAAAACACGGAGAAATCTAGTGTCCTTCTGAATGCCTGCAGTATTTGACAGAGCGTGTGGTACAGATAGTATGAATGGACGAATGAATGAATGAAGACCGGGTGTGTGAGTTGATTGTATGTGGTGCATTACTATGCAGGCAAGCGACAGAGCTTACTGGTGATGACTTGATTTATTTTAAAGACTTGATGTCTATCGGACCCAAGATCCATCCATGAGGGTCTATTCAACTCCGCCCGGCACGTATAAAAGCCTGCATTGAAATGAGTGTAGGAAAAGATTCATCATCATGCTGATTTTCACCGTCATTTATATACTCCTGGCTCGCGCTCTTTGTAAATTCAGTACGCTCTCCCATAGAAATCGCTTGCATTTAATGAGGAACACCAAAGGATAGTTTGCTACATTTTCATTAGATTCTCATCAGCATCATCATCATCGTCGTCGTCGTCATGACGTTTGAATGCGGGCTGTGGAAAACTCTTGGTTGTTACATCATTGGCGAGTCTCTAATGACAATGAGGCCTTGGTCTGCACTGCACCCATAGCATTCATAATGAAAAGTTTGTCTTCTGTATATAAAACTGAATAATTTTAGTGCAGCGGCGTGTTGGAATGCAACAACAATGCTTCTTGGCTGTTTACTGACAGAACACTGTGAGTATACGATGAGCAATAAGAAACTCATGCCATGCACTAGGCCCGTTTTCTCTTGTACTCTTGTTTTCCATTGTACGCAAAAGGGGACTATACTTATGCAAATAAGCCCTCAAGGGACTGGATCCCTTCACTATAGTGTCCTGTATTAAAGAGCTGTGTGCGTGCAGCATAAAATATACACTCAGGTAATCTCAGTAGGGAGACTAAGACAGGATTTTCTCAATTTTTCACTCCGAGGGCAAGAGCAGGCTAAGAAAATTCACCCTTGTTCCATTCACTTCATTATACTTTACATGATTCCATTTCTGTAGAATTCCCCCACCCAAAGTTCCCTTGTGGTACAAGGCCCGGAGTGAGAAGATTAGATGTTTCTTTGTATGACACCATGAGTGACTCAGTCACACGTAACGCATTCACATATGAGGGAGAAATAATCTACTTCGTGACCAGCATAGCATGTATACCCATCTCCAGCTGATTCCTCGTCAACAGGGAAGGACGCCTTTCTCGAGAATGTGTTAATAAATCCACACATGTATTCACACATATTATGCACAATGGCGCGTTCCAACTGCACTCTTGATATGAGCCTATAATTTACCAAGGAATTGAGTGGCAGTGACACATTCTGCAAGATGACAAGTTACACTATATACTCTTTTTCTTCGCATTCTCCTCGCCCAGCCTTCCTTGCAAAACTTGTGAGTATCTATCTTTAGACTCGCTCATGTCAAACTGGTCACGCTGATTATGAATTATGATGGTTTAAGCTTTCATTAAGCCGACTATAGTCGATGCCGATATTTGTGCATGAGAAATAGCCGGTTTGAATGATGATAATGATGATGGTTTGCGCTGAATTGAGCCTAAATGAAGTCTATGTGTGTCCTAATGACGTGCTGAAGGACAAGTTTGGTGTAGGATTACAGTTGGTCTCGTTGAGGAGTAATGGATGCGGGTGCTGTGGAGCGGACGCGCGCGGTCATTGATTATTGAAATGCACGACGGCGGCCGTCAGGAGTTGTTTACATTCAGCACCGCCTTATTTGCTTCTCTTTTCAAGGAAATTTGATTCTTAAAGGGCTTGGTCATGCAAATCAAGTTAAATGCATTGAATCAACATCAAGATTCATTCTTGTGTGCAGGCAATACGATCATCATCAAATTACTTATTAAATTGGACCATTTTTATCCGCTTATTCATCCCGATCAAAGAAGGGAATGGATCGATGTCCAGCGCTCCAATTAAAATCACCACAGCAGTGACTGAGCTCAAGGATTTTGACCACTCCATGTGGTTTTCCCAACGGGATCACACAATGCTTGAGAGTTAATTGCATTAAAAAAAAGATTTAAATCCAGCGTGGAAACGTGGAGATATGATGAGGAACAAGAGTTGAGTGGTACTTCGGGAGCGTGCGAGTTCTGAGCTTGCGATGAACATCCTGAATGAAATTATTAACATCCTTTGTAAAGAATGGACTCTGTTGTTCTGGCCGTGAGCGTGAAAGGGTGAGGAAAGCTGAAAAAAATTTGACTCTCTGTATTGAATGATAATTATTTGGCGAGAGAGTGAAAGGAGCCGAGCGGACTGTTTGACTCACAATTTCATTGCGTTTAATATATTTTTATGCGAAATATAATGAATTGGTGGGGAACTTGGGATGGACAGACAAATGTAGCTTGATGCGCAGAGGTAGTTCGCAAGGGGAAGGTCTTGCATTGGAAATAGATTGTCGTGCAGTGAGAATGTGACTGGAATGAAGTGGACTTTTAGAGAGAGAGACAGAGTGGATGGATGAGAGTGCTCAAATGCCACTTCCGTCGCCACCACCGCCCTTTCCGGATAGATACCTTCAAATTTATTTATGACTGCAGACCAGTTGGTACTATAACTAAGAATGTGTATATGACAATGTTATTCTTGTGTTTTACCAATTACCTGGATTTTTATAGGCTCCTTTCAGCTTTCCCCTCGTTCAGCCAGCTAGTTATTGGAATAAAAGGAAGGAAGTCATTTGACTTTGCACACACATACATACAGAGGGAATCCAAAGCTGCAGAGGGTAATGGCTTCCTCATTGCCCAGCTTCCCTTTATCATCTCCATACCACTCTGAGAGCTTGAAAGGAAATTATAATAATGCATTAGACTCAATAATAAGCCCATCGATATAAAGTTATTTGAAAGGGAAAGTGGTTGCTATGGTGGTATATACAGGAGAGTTACATAATTCTGATGTATGCGAGCCATGAGAATGAACTTCCAGCTCAATCTTCCATAAAGAGAGGCATTATAATTTGATCATGCGAGAGGAAGGTGCCTGTTCTGTCTATTTAGACGTGATTTAAGATACCAATGCGAGTATATCGACTGCATGGTTAATGAGCCCATTGCCAACTTGACTCCCAGGGTTACAACAACAGTAGAAAGACACTACTACAGACATGACATCAGAAAACAA